>QANU01098817.1:43406-102689 GCA_003254905.1 Nissolia schottii
TAAAATTACATCAAAACAAAAAAATAAGTAAATAACAAAAAAAAGTGCATGCTATTTAATTGTATAATCCTCACAATGACAATAAGAAAGATGGAGTCACTCTTGAGTTTATCACAATACCTTTGGAAGGAAGACATAACGTTTAAGTTGAAAATTAAGTACTTCAGGCAACGTGCAGAGCTTGATGCTCCGAGTAGCATCAACTCTTGTTCTACACGACTCACAAAAATATTGATTGTCTCCATGAAGCTCTTCAATTGTAAGGTAATCATCTAGGCTCTCATCTAAACTTTTCAATCCCTTGACGTTCAACTCCAACTCATAAAAGTCTTCCGTTTTGGAAGAAGCTTCAGAATCTCGTCCACATTGCGAACACCTATATAATGAAGTGGCAGGATTAAAAGATGTGTAATAGTCATAAACACAGCTACGACCAATCACACATACATCTCATACGAAAGTTGGAAATTTAAGAAAATTGCTTTAGATCATTTGAACATAAATTACCAGAGAAACTTCTGACCTATGGAGCACAAACACTTCAAGAAAGGGCCGTGTAGGAAACATGTCGGACACTTCATGTTAGAGTTAGACCAAAACACAATGGGACACTACAAAAATACACGTGGACACATCAAATTTTGTTATGCCGCCATTTCTGGTTAGTGCATATCCCGTGTCCATGCTTCTTAGCTTTTGACCAATTATGATAAAATGATTCTGAACAACCATTACCATGAATCATATTATTAATACGAAAAAGTACTCAAGGACTAGCATTAACAGCCAATAACAGCCAAACTAGCACAAAAAGATAATCAAAAGCTCATTTGATAATATGAAATGAAGAATAAAATAATCTTTCAGAGAAACCAAAAATATGTTAGAAGATTCAACAACACCAGTGAACAACTGCATTTTCGTAGGCATTACATGTTAGCAACATTTACGGCATTACTAAAATGATTTTTTGTGGGGCTTTTTCCTTGTTCTTGGGTATGTGAGCGGGGGTTGGGGAGGGGTCAAAATAAAAGAGAAAAGTATAACATATTTGACAAGACCAAAATATTTCAAAGCCCCCACCCCCACCAAAAAAAAAAAAAAACCAAAGACTTGAAAATTGTAAGACCAACGAAAATTGTAAGACCAACATTTACAAAAGAAATGATTTAACATTTTTTTGGTAATTTTTACTAAACAAATTGATTGATATAAATCCAAAAAATCCAATGATTCTTACGTTGTCACATGAGAGACACTTCCACGGAATAGATCTTGAACTATTGTTCTTGCTTTGGCAATTTCAGAATGGCTCAGGCAACGCTCCAGCAATGACAGAAGCAATGTCAGGAATTCATGGCTATCCTGCTGAACTCCATTGTCTAACTCCAGTGTCTTTACAAATGGGGATGAATCTATGAAAGCCATTTTACTAACATGCAACTGTACAAAGAGCCGAGCAAGCTGATCTAACACTGGTTGTTGTTGCAAAACTTTGGGTTCTACAGAAAATATGCCTTCTCGGAATGATTTATTCATGTACAAGCATTGAAGTATACTGTTGGCATAGCATGTTGCACCAAGATTTGTCAGGCCAGCAGGTGACTTGGCAGAAGCGCGAAGATCCTGATTTGGGTCAGGGCCAAGACTTTCAACAAAATCTGAGATCTTCATCCATAAGCCAGACTTCCGGGTTCCATTTGGAGGTGGAACCAATGCACAGAAGCAATTTGGGTTGTCTTTAGTATTGACACGACAACCTGAACAGACCGGCTTCCAAATCATATACAGTTGGTTCATATCATCTTCAGTTACGGCACCTGTTTTGTGAATTTTCCTACAGCAGGTACATAAAAAGTGGTAGGAACAATAAGCTCCACTTCATTTCATTTCAATTAGTTAAAAGCAAATGAACGTCTGTTATTATTCGTACCTCCATATTTCAGAAGTGCCAGCATTATCATCTCCTTGTCTCTGCCTTTTATTTTTACTTCGCGTATTTGGTCTACTCATTGTACAATAGATAACCTAACCCTGCCAAAGGCACAAGAAACCAACTTCTTGAGATATAAATAAATAAATAATAATAATAAATACAACATTTTTCACACCCATTTGTAAAATTTCATAGCAACATAGTAACACATCAAAATAACCCAGAGTCTTTATTTTTCCTTCTGGACATTGGCAATGGCAACTATGTCAAACAGCAAGTTATATTGGTTCTCATTTCATATAAGAACTCCTACTATGAAAAATACAAGTCGTCCAATACCAAAATACCAACACAAATACTTTGTTAACGTGAATTGCAAATATCACTTGACAATGAATGAACCCAAATTTTCCCAAAACAAAATCAATATGAAGCCGTGGCGTTCTTCCTGTGTATGCAAACACATTCCCGTAAGTTCACTTTCTCGTCACCATGATTCATTTCACCCCAGAACAAGCACGAATCAGTTTACAATGAAATAAGAATCACAAAGAAGAAAAGCACGAGCTGAAGAGAACCCTAGAAATCTAAGCAGGAGGAAGGAAATGGAAAAAAAAAAAAAAAAACACATGGCAAAACCAACAAAGAATCGAAGCCACGACGAAATGTGAAGCACATGTTGTGTTTCAATAATAATAATAATAATTAATAGAAATGCAAAAATATGATACAGGAATCGCTGATATAATGATATTAAGGGATAGAAATCGTTGCGGTGATGTTACCCGAGAGAGGAGAAAGTAGTTGCTCCAAACCGGAAGATCAAGAATCACTATGGAACTCAGGGGAAAATGAAAAACGATAGCAAAAAAGTGATAATGAAATTTATATATAATTTTTTATTGTCTTTTTATTTGATTTAAATTTTCATCTAGAATTACTGAGAACTGTTTGAAGAGATTTTACGTCTCACTGAGGGAAAGGAGAGGTTGTACGGAACGGTAGAAAGAGAAGTGGGAGAAGGGGGAGAGTCAAAGTAAAGAGAGGGAGAGATTTGAAAGTGGGTGAAGGATTCAATAGTCCATGTATCTTTGGATCATTAATGATCTGTTGTTGCTGATCGTTGAACCATGCTTTATTGAAATCTGAGGGTGTAAATTAGTTGGCAATAATTCATCAAATATTTATTCAATAATTTATTTAGGGCGGACACAATTTAGTCCTCCAACAAAAACATTGTTGTCTTACTTAATTACTGATCAGAAAAAAAATGTCTTGTTTATTCCTTACCATTTTACAGTGTTTAAGTTAATCCTCCACCTAAAGAAATTAGACAGAAAGTGGGGACTGACAGTGAGAACTTTTAAAACACTTAGGGATTAATATCAGCATTTTAAAAAGTGAGAAACTAACGAGAGGTTTTTTAATTAGAACTAAGGAGGTGTTAGGTATGAGGTAAAGTGGATAGATTGTCGGTAATCTTGTAATTAAATTACTTCGTAATTCATACTGATCTGTTTAGTTACGTAACATTGCTAATAATGTGGATTACTCAATGAGAGATGTATATCTAGATTAGTAATCCTTCAACTTTTATTTTGATCAAATATCCTTAACATAAACAATCCTCTTTCTCCATAAGCTACCACCACCACCCCGAATCACTAGCACCACCTACCACTCCTACTACCACCAACATATACCACCACACCACCACTGCTATCACCACCACCATCGTCATCATCATATCACTTCAACCGTCGCCACCACATACCACTACCATTGTTGTCACCGCCACTGTCATCATTATCGCCGCTACAACCACTACTACTACTACCCATCACCACCTACCACTCCCACCACAACTATCATTGCCAACATATATACCACTAACCACCATCACACCACCATCACTATCGTGACCTCCACCACCACCACCATTGTCGTCGCCGCCACCACCACCCCCCCATTGCCCCTGCCACTACCACCATTACTTCCACTACCCACCACCACCACCTCTACTACCACTGTCGTAATCATTTCCACCGCCACCACATCCATCACCAACACCTCTACCACAACCCACCTCCATTACCATAATCATTGTCATCACCACCACCTTATTTCCACCACTACAACCACCATTACCACTACTCATCACCATCATTGTCATCACCACCGTTGGTGTCACCTTTACCACCACTGCAATACACCAACTAATTTTTATTATTTTATTTTATTGTTATGATGGTTATTTTTTATTTATTTAATTTATTATTATATTATTATTTTTATTTTATTTATTATATAGAAGGAATTATGGTAAAATACATTTATTACCTGACAATCCTTTTGATATATCAAACGACAACGTGGTTATGTAAATTGTCAGTTACGTTACATGTGCATACCAAACACTACAATGTAACATTACCAGTAATTTAAAATGTGGTAATCTTTCTAACAGGTATTTCAAATTACAGGTAACCTTGATAGGCAATGTGTCAAACGCCCTCTAAGTAGCGATATTTTATTGGGAGACCAAATATGGGTTTGGCCCATTTATCTAACTTTTGAACTTACAAAATTATCCTTTTTCGGAGAAGGATTATGCTCTTGAAACTTTGAAAATGATATGAATTAAATGGAAAGGAAATAAAATAAAGGTGGAATGGAGAGAGGGAGTCACGATTGGAGGGAAGAAAATGTGGGAGAAAGGTGACTTGTTAAACACATAAGGCCTCATTTGGTATATTGTGTAAGATAAAACCTAATAGTATTAAACATGATAGTATAACACTTGATAGTATAGTATAAGAAATACATTGTATAAATTTATAAACTATCATGTCTTTGGTGTGTCACATAAAATTATATGATTTTATCCTATTCAATCCTTGTAGTATTAATTCATAATAATACTAAAACAAAAAAAACATTTTTTTGAAGCAAAATCTCTCATAATCATTTGAAAAAAAAATCAAATAAACCTAGAATGATATTTGACACTGTCTAAATAAATTATTGTACAAGACACTTTTTTCACCAAAATCGAAAAGGTAATAAATGCAAATAAAATAAAAGAAGAAATTCTCCAAGAATGGGTTTTTATTTCTGAGTCAAATTAATAATTGGAAAAGAAAATGAACATGAGATTGTGTGTGTAGTTTTTGAATTGATATGTTCATAATTTCCAATTTTATGTGCTTTGAATTATCAATAGGTATTGAATTTGAAAAAAAGACAAAAGCAGATACAAATAGCTATGAGAGAGTGAGAAAGAGAGAAAAAGATAATCCAATAATGATGATTAACGATTATAAGATGATAAAAAAATAGAGAGGATAAGTAAGAATAATTTAACATTGAGTAAAAAATGCTATCATGTCTAATCAAATCTCAGAAGACATAATAAGTTAATACGACAATCATATGATAAACATGGATAAAATCGTATAAGATTATATTATCTTATGTTACACCTAACATGTGATAAAAACTAATTTATAGTATTAATTAATACTATCAAATCTAATACAACGTAACAAATGGGACCTAAAGTTATAGAAAGAATGGCCCACGATGCGAGATGTATAAAAAAATGCACAAAATAACTTTTTTAACTTTTCTACGTAATAAAAGAGCTAAAACGGATAATTATGTTTAAAACACTGTAGGAGTAAGTCCCCATGAATCTCTCGTCTCCAGAGGATCTCAGACAAAAGACACAGTGGGAAAGCAGGCCAGAAAAGACTGGTTGAACAAGCACAATAGATCCGTCATGTATTACAATTTTAACAGATACCCTTCCTAACAAAACTCAAAATATCAAAATTGCCGATTACTCACAAGTAAAACACGTAATCTATGTATTATAAATCACATAGTTTCACAGTAATATATCAACACTCTTCCTGTTACAAAACCAACCAAGGAGACACTGCGAAGTTGCTCCCCTTATAGTTGTTGATCCGTGCCCCTAAAAAATAGGGTGCAAGACATGTCATCATACCAAACAGCCATGTCCAAATGAGGCTGCATTTAACTAGCTTTATCCCCTGAAATAGCCATTTCAGATACATCCTCAATCTCAGGAATAGCATTTACGGGATTGTTGCTTTTGATTATGCTGTCAGATGCAGAAGCAGTTACGTTTTTAACTGCCTCACCATCATCTGTTTTTGGAGACCCAGTGTTTGGGGAATTGAAATCAGATTCATGCTCATCCGATTGCTTTGGCTTGTTCAGGGCATGACAGTGTGGGCAGTAGTATGTTATGAATGGGAACTCCTCCTTCAGAGTGAGACCTGAAGAAAAATATGTAAATAAAGGCACACTATAGTTTTTTTGTTCTGCAATAAATACAAGATGACAAAAGCCAAACCCAAAAACATCAAATAAAGTTGAGTCCACTCACCATTATGCATATGGCAGTTACCACAGATGAGCGCATATGACTGTGTTGGATCCTCGCCTACAAGCAATGCTGCGATTCGAGCAATCCATCCTCCATCCTGCGGTGTTGAACTTTGCGGTTGGTGATGTTGAACAACCACAAGCTGATTATGCTCAGAAGTATGGGTTTGATCAATTCCCACAGAGCCAGCTAATTGTTGATCGGAGTAATTTGGAGTAGTTGTCCCTGGACTGGTGGATCTAGACTGCACTTGTTTGCGATTTCGAAGTCCGCTAGACTTTACAGACTTGGCATCATTAGTCATTCCTTTTGGAGCACCAGACTTAGATTCATCTCCCACATACACTTTCAAGCCTGAATCAGCACCCAACTTGGATGCCAACACAGTTGCAGCAGCTGCCTTTGCTGCTGGATCTGTGTCATATCTCTGTAGATCGCAAACTAAGTTAAATACACCACATGATTAAAGCAGTTGCAAACAAATACCATAATAAGTTGCCTTCCAAATAATGCACTTCAAAGCACAGGACCTATAGTCAATTTATAATGAAACAAAATAAAATAAAAAAATTGAACTCTAGTAATAGAATTGGTCATCTGTGATTTCATTCATTTTCTTCCCTAAAGTTCTCAGAGCTAACAACTAACATAATTGACATGCTCACAATGTTGATTCTAATTGACATGCTCACAATGTTGATTCTTTCGTTGGGAAGAAAAGACTGGACTACGATTGTCAAGCATAACAAATTTAATTGAACTTTGATGAGTCTGAAAACATAAAAGATGCATTGTGTCTAGCACCTTAGAACCATCTGGTATGTCTGACAGTATAAGGCCCATTACATTACAGGTAACAAGACAAGGCCTGAAAGTACAACGAGGTTATTAAGCTCTTTTAAGTTTTATAAGCAGCCTGATAGTATAATGCTATCCTATTAGATGTTTGACAGCATCTAATATAATGTAATAGATATTGGGCGCAAAATTGTCAGGCGAAATATAATCTGTGAGTATATAAACAATACTTATATGGACAAAAATGCCTTCTTTTCACTAATATCATATGAAGTCACTTTAATCTCAACTAAAAGTAAACATCAATCTCCACATTAACACCAAAAATTCATAAGTTAAATGAATATATGTTAGAACAGAATGAAGAAAGATAACCGTTACTAACCCAACTATGGAATGAAAATACACTCAAGGAATGAAGAAACCTTAACTAATGCAGATGTAAAATTAAAATAAATAAATAAAAGAAAGAGAAACTTGGCCATGTCAGAAAAAAGCAAGCCAAAAAGTCAGATTCAATTCAACAGCGAATAAAAATGAGTGAAAACGGGGCAAGTAAAATTGAAGGTCAGTGAACCCAAAAGGAAATAAAAATGAAATGAGAAATGGCAATTATAGAAAAGGAGGATGACCATTAGTAATAATTAGCTATTTATGAGGATAATCTGCCATTTTCATTACTTTTTCTCCAAACATGAAATAAAAGTGATATTGAAAGACACATAACAAGCCTTGAACAATCACCTGAATGAGTTGTTGAGTAATGTAATAATTTGTCTTTTCTTTGAGCTCATCAATTTTTGCCTGCCTTTCAGCCCCAAGCCTTTCAAGAACTTTCTGGTCCCTGCGATCACCTATAAAATCGCACATGTATTTAAAATTAAACAAATACTATTTGCACTTGATATATCATATTCTAAACACAAGCTTCTAGCACAGAAACTGCATCATTAAATAGGAATCCAATGTTACAATCACAGAGTTGTGAAGCATAGCTTTTGTAGCTTATGAATGATCAAAACAAATTTATTAATTACCAAACTGAATATCAAATGCTGTTCCTTCCAGCACATTTTCTCCACACAGAAGTTTCATTTGAGATATTTGTACACTAACCTTTTGAACTTCCAATGAATGTAGAGAATTATTAAGGTCAAGAATTTTTACAGCCATCATAGTACTACAGGCTTTTCCACTGGCACAGAGAAGTTATTCAAGGCTATAGCTTGCTCAGACAAGTTTGTTTGAAATTATTGGGAGAAAAACTCACCTTTTATCATCTTTACTCGTTGAAAGAAAAATAAGAATAATAACAGAAATTCTAATGAAATTGAAAAGCTCAGAACTCTTTTCAATTGTAAACTGTATCATAAACAGGACCACAACACAGGAATCTAGAACTATCGAAGACATCAAATTCGAGAGTAAGAATAGGAACACATCAAATTTCAGGTGCTATTGTCCTAGACATCAACCGCGGACTTAGCAACACTTAAATAAACTCAACTACTGTATAACAGACATAATAATTATAATGCACTCTAATCTACATCTACGTAAGAAACAAAAGCGAAAACACACTAACTTCTGCAAGAGACATATGTAAACCATAAGCCTTTTGACACTTACACATTCTTGTGAAGCTGGCAAACGTTGAATAAGCAGCAGACGACAAGGCAGGCAAAAGAAACATCGGCAAAACCCGGAATGCCCTCATTTTCCAATTCATATCCACCAACCTTGTTGTCATGATGGCATAACCTACAGCAATGACCTGGAAGTTGAAACAACCATTTAAAGCCAAATCCTTATCTTTCATAGTAATAACAACAAAAGTCTTTCCTCACTAGATACAGATACAGTCTGCATGAATCAATCAACCCCATTCTCTTCCATCATAAACCAGGTATTCAGAATGGCTTGTATTTTAATAAGAATGACAAAAAGTAAAACATCAGTGCAGCATAATATTAATTTTATGGCCTAATTATACGATGACCCAGATGATTAAATGACTGTGTATAAAAAACAAAGTGGTGTATCGAAATTGAATCCAGCAATAAAACTGCATATTCAAAAGGATTCATTCAACAATCTAAAAATTAAACACACATCCATCCATCCATCTTGCAATGAAATGTACCTCAAACAGAACAGAAAATATAATAAGCTGCCGGGATGTTCGCCGCCACGACCGGGACCTCCGGCTCATCCTGGCCACAACCGTGGCTTCCTCCTTGGAAATATATTGCAGCCTCTTCTCAAAATCATCGCCGTTCCGTCTAAATATCCCGTTCCAAATTCGGGAAATTATACCCTTACGCTTCTTCTTCTTCTTCTCCCCGTCCCCAACAGCAGTAGTAGTAGCAGCAGTAGCGCTTGACTCTTTCTTCTCACCTTCCCCAACAACCTTCTCATCGGCCATTTCCCCTCCTTTCCTAAAACCACAAACAGACTCAGTACCCAAAATCCCAATCGCAACAAGCACACAAAGAACCAATTAGGGTTCCCTCTTTTTCGGTCTCGATAAACACAGCACAAACGAATCGGTGTACTTTTAACACGAGAGTTTTCAGTTAACTGCAAGTGCGTTTAATTGAGGAACCGGCAAAGAATGAAGAATGTGAGGTGAGGATGAGAATGAGAGAGAGAAAGATAACGAACTTCGATGTGAGAAGCTTCGAGAATCTTAGACTTGTTGGACTGTTGGTTGGTGAATCTAGAAGGATCAGATCTCGGCCACGCGCACGCGCATGGAGAGAAAGTAGGGAGAGAAAGGGTGAAGAATTACGAAGCGGCGTGATTGGGAGGGGAGCGAAAAGCCTTCAAAAATGGGTTTGGGGTTTCCGTTTTCGGGGGTTAGTTAATGTCTTCCCATACACGGCGAAGCGTGCCCACGCACATTGGAGGACTTTCACGCTCCGGAGATGCAAATGCTATACTTCAGTGCCACTCCATCAGCACAGTACCACTACTACTGTTTTTTATTTTGGGGTTTTATGATCATTGTGATGGGAAACCATGTGACGTGCGATCTGCGAGGTGGTTTACTTAACTTCCTAACCCCTTATCCCCATGCTATCTCCGTACAATTTTAATTGTCAATTTTACCAAAAAAAAAACACAAATTAAAAAAAATAATTAATTTGTACTAATTTTTTTAAAAAAAATATTGAGTTTTTAGCAAAAATTGCTTTTAAGTGAGATAATATTTCAAGTCTTAAAAAATTGAAATCACAATTAATATAAGAAGTAAAGAGTTCATAATAAATAAAGATAAAATTAAAAATATATATAATTAATATTTTCTTAATTTAAACAGATGATGACTAATTTTGGACAAAATTTTATTCTAAAACAGGCAACTAAAACTAAATGGAGGAAATAAATGGAGACCGATTGATGAAAATGAAATCACGTTGAATGGCTGGTTAGGTAACATGTCATTCTGAAATTAAATGTATCAACTTTGTCAGTCAAGTGTTATTCACTTTTACGATAGAATAAAAAAAAAACCTCCTACCTCCCCGCATGTTATAATATAATCATTTTTTTATATTTATTATACTAATAAATTTTTCATTACAATTAGGGATATGAATGAAAAATTAATAATTACATTCAACGTGATAAATAAACAGATATTTGAAAACCCTTAAAAAATGAAAATGGATAGTTAAACGGAATAGAGGGGGCAGTATCCAAATTGGCCCTTTTGACATTTTAAGTAGGTCAAACCAGTTTTTCTAAAAGAAATTCAATCAAATTAATTTCTCTAAAATTTTAAGTCGGTTTAATTAGTAACTCTAAGTTTCTTTTTTTTTTTTTGTGTGGCTAAATTGGTCTCTGTCTAATTTAAAAGTGGGACACGTTAGTCCCTTAATTAAGATATGTAATAAAAATCGCTTATGTGAACATAATAAGGTGACGTGATTGAACTTGTCTCATTGAGAATGAGATGATAGATTTAACGGTGACTCGTCACCTTATTAACATCTACGTAGGCAAAAGTAAACATCTTAATCAAATGATTAACATGTCATACTTTTGAATTAGGTAGTGACCAAGTTGAAACTTTTAGAGAGACTAATTTTGCCAATTAAAAATTCTAAAAGGACTAATTTGGAGTATTACTCTTAGTGAAAATAGGATCAGGCATTGAATTAGGCATGATAATGATTTAACCTTTTGTTTGAATTTAATAATCTATACAATCTTATAAAGGGGATTCAAAAGGAATAATTTTTTGTGTCCAATATTTATTCCATTTTTTACCTATACCAACCCAAGTGACTGGCCAACAAGTTATGAGGACATAAGCACGGTTGGTGATACAGTATACCCCACATTTAGAGATGTTTGCTATGCTTGTGGGTTGCTAGATGATGACAAGGAGTATCTCGATGCGTTGGAGGAAGCCAGCCACTGGGGATCAAGACAATACTTGCGCCATTTATTTGCAAGTTTGTTGTTCTGAAATTCCATGACTAGACCAGAAATTGTTTGGGATCGTAAGTGGAAACTTCTAGCTGATGAAATATTGTACAAACAAAGAACATGATTAAATCATCTTGGTAATCTTACTATACTAATATTTATTTATTTGATCAAAATGTTTAATATTAATTACCATGCATTAAAATTAAATAAATGACTATAAAAAATAAAATAATATATACGTAAATGCTTGTTAATATGCATGTCTTCTAATTAGTGATGAGGAGCACTATTCAAGATTGAGAAGCTTCTTAACTCCAACAACAAAAGTTTTAAAGACTTCCTAGCCATGCCTGGCCCCAACATGTCTTGCATTGGAATTATTCACCAATCTGCATACAACAAATTGATTGCTGATGAGTTACGATACTATAAAAAAACAATTAGCAGATCAGCATAGGGGGTCTAACAGATGAGCAAAAACGTGTGTATGACAAAATTATACGTGTTGTGGAGTCAGGAGATGGAGGTATGTTCTTTTTTTATATGGCTATGGAAACAGGGAAAACATATGTATGGAATACTTTAACATCTGGTCTTAGATCGCAAGGTAATATTGTTCTTATTGTTGCATCAAGTGGGATTGTGTCTTTGTTGCTTCCAATAGGTAGGACAGCTCGTTCAAGGTTTGCAATTTCGTTGAATGTAGATGAGTACTCTACATGCAATATAAGACAAGGAAGTCCTGCGGCAGAATTGATCGTCAAGTGTAAATTAATTATTTGGGACGAAGCCCCAATGATGAACAAGTACTGTTTCAAAGCACTCGACAAAACCATGAGAGATTTATTGCAATTCATAAACTAGAGTAGTTTGCAACGACCCTCTGGTGGAAAGACATGTTTTTTGTGGCGATTTCAAGCAAATTCTTCCAATCATTAAGAAGGGTAGTAGCCAGGATACTATCAATACTTCAATTAATTCATCCTATTTGTGGACTCATTGTGAAATTTTAACATTGACGAAGGATTTGCGTCTAAGAGGTGATGGTAACCAGTCTGATTTGAATGAAATAAAAAATTTTGCTGACTGAAGAACATTGAAGGTAATGGCAATGAACCACACAATCTCCTACTACTGGACTAGCGTGATCCTACTGCTGCTATTGTCAACTATACTTATGGTGAATATTTAAACAGTTTAAATGATAGTTTAAATGATGAGCAGTATTTACAAGGAAAGGTTGTACTTGCTCCAACTTTGCATTTGGTTGATGAGATAAATCAATATATGATTTCTCCAAATAACAATGAAAGCATCAACTACCTCAGCTCAGATTCATTGTCCTTAATACAATTCGGTGTGCTGGTGTACCCAACCACGAGCTCAACTTGAAGATTGGAACACACGTCATATTGCATAGAAACATTGACCACTCCGTTGACTTGTGCAATGGAACCAAATTAGTTATTACTAGGCTTAGTAAACATGTACTTGAAGCTAAGGTTATTACAGGTAACAACAAGGGGACAAAAATTTAACTCCTTATTACACTAAGTTACCTTTTAGCTTTCAATGAAGACAGTTTCCAATAATGGCGTCTTATGCCATGACTATAAATAAAAGTCAGGGTCAGTTATTGTCAAAAGTCAATTTGTATTTGAAGAAACCTGTGTTTGCACATGGACAGCTATATGTTGCATTGCTTAAAATCACTACCAGGTCAGACTTGAAGATATTGATTTCACATGACAATGCAAAAGATAGTAATCACACCAACAATGCTGTTTACAAAGAAGTGTTTCGAAATTTTGTGAACATTCCCCGTTTGAATAAATATAGTTACCTTTTATGGTTGTCTATATATAGATGACAGTAGTCCTACTAATATGTGCATTATAGAATTTTCTTGAAATTACAACGATTCTTCATATATTTTCTCATTAATTAATACTGTTTTTGTGGATGTCATGAAAGCTCTAAAACAAACCACGCATGGCGCGGGTCCATATGCTATATCTAATGATGGTACTTTTGTCCTCTCAAAATTGTCCATGACCTACAAACCAGAGATTGAAGATTGTTAGGGCACTTACAAGTAAATATTACAACCTCAAAACACATGAACAAGTGGCATTTCTTAGACATAATTTTGTTTTGGCCAGTAATCAAATGGAAAAATAGAATTCAATTGTAATTTGGGTTTTGAACATTTACACAAGTTATATTATAATCGATTTAGGGCTCATTTGAGGAGGTTTTTTTAAAATTTTTATTAATTTTTTTTATGCCAAACCAAATGCAGTTGTGGTATAAAATGAAAGGCAAATTCTTTAGCAGATTAGCTAGTTAGCGATCAATTTGGTTTCCGAATCTCAGCCATCTAAATTTGAATCAATGTATGAGACTAAGATTTTACTATTAAAAAAATTATAATAATTTGTGTTAACAAATGCCAATTTTCCATTATGCCAATTTTGTAACTTTTTATACCACTCCTCACCCCCACCCTACTACCTATGTCATCCCACCACTTCTGCCCCACACCACCCCCTCCCTCCACCATTGCCACCCGTGATGAGGCGCATGGAGTTCCCCAATTAAACATTGTTCAACGAATTCAATGTCACCAATGGTGACAAAAGTAACAGCCACCCCCCAACCACCTCCATATCAACAGACCTTGAACACCAGCAATCAAACCCAAACCAGGCTTATTTAAGCCCAGATCAAGATCCTAGAGTTTCATCAACTTATCATGATTCAGGTAAGAATCTTCAACTGAAATTAAATGTTCTACATTATACTAGAATTATAACAGATAATAAAAAAGGCTAATCACAAATTTTAAACCTAATTGTACTCCCTATATTTTTTTTTCTCACTTTCAGTTACCTAACAGATTCCAAACACAAACAAAAAAGACCTAACCGCGTGCTTATAGCGTTAGTAATTTTGAAGGTGGCCTTTGTCTCTTTTCAAATATTATGCATGCAACAACCTTCCTTCGCAGCAGAGTTGGCCGCGAGAGGCGACTTCCGACACCTCCCCTTTTGACGATGCTACTTTAGCTCCCACCTTATGGTGCATGGCACCAATGCCGCAATGAGCGCAGTGACGATGCCAACACCAGAGTCCCAAACCTCCTTCTCAAAGAAGTACACAATGACGGTGGCATTGGAGTTGAATAACAGCACTGTGAGGATGTAGATCTTGCACATGTCACGACGAAGCAAAGGAGGCTGTAAAGGGTGGCAACAGTGAACATGAGGCCCACGATAGGAGGTAGAGAAGAAATGATAGGAGAGTTTTTTTTTTTTTTGGGCAATGTCCAAAATGGTCACTAACTAGCAAGGCCCATAGAAGAATTCGCCTTTGAGAAAAGTTACAACTTTAGGTTCTACCAAAAACTGAAAAGCCAAGGGGAAAAATTCTTGTATCCTCACAGGAAATAATTTTCTTCCTCCACCAAATCAAACTGCCATTAAATCTTTCCTCACTCCTCTTTTCTCTCTCTTTCACATTTAAAATCAAGCGCCAAGATGCTCCATGGACTATGAAAGAATGACTCAACAGATGGGTTTTAAGCTTTCTTCCAAAGCCAATAGGCTCTTTAAAAGTGCCCACTCCCTGGAGCACTTTTCATTAAAAAAAGCAAGCAGGTTAGTAGTAGTTTAACGTACCAATGTGTTACTGGCAAAGTCTTAGGTGCACCATTTAAACTTGGTGGGTGGAGCACCAAGTAGACCATGGTGGTGCACCTGCATTTAGCCACACCTCAAAATATGGTTAAACACATTTCAGAAGTGTGGCTAAATGCATTCTCAAATTTTCCCTCACCCCACACATCTCCCTCCTCCCCTTTATCCAGCTACCACCGCTAGCACTTTCCGACCCTTTGCCCCACCCCACCATCATTGTTGCACCGCCTCTACATCGGTGTTGCACTACTAGGTGTGTGTTTGGTTGTCCGTTTCAAGCTATTAAAACCAATTTTGGCATGCCAAAAGTGAGTATTTTTCACTTCTCCAACTAACCAAAATTAATTCCAGCACCCTCCCACCAAGAATCCAAACACGAACTAGATCTGGAAGAAGGTAAGCTATAGTGCCAAACAAGAAACACCAATAGCATACTCCTTCACCCATTACTCAACAATACTCCTAGC
The DNA here is from genome assembly GCA_003254905.1 of Nissolia schottii. Taxonomy (NCBI): domain Eukaryota; kingdom Viridiplantae; phylum Streptophyta; class Magnoliopsida; order Fabales; family Fabaceae; genus Nissolia; species Nissolia schottii. The sequence goes on from QANU01098817.1 coordinate 59,163, forward strand.
ATCAACCAGAACAGCAGCATGGCAATGGCGAAACAACACTACAACAAAGAAAGCCTTAATCCAGTATAAGAAATAAACTCAGGCCCAGGATATAACACAAAATCAAAATTTAAAACAAAAATCAAACATTAACAGATTAATTGAGATAAAAACCATGAATAAAAGGGAGAAGAGTTTCAAGAGCAGAGAATTGTTATAGGTATTATTGGGTGGCTATTGATTGCAAAGGTGGAGTGATAGTGACGAAATGGCAAAACCGAAGCAAGCTCGTGGTGCTGAGCGACAGCTGGTGATGGTTGAAGGACTCACGGTGGAGAGCAGATCTAGTTCAAGAAGAGCAACTGCAGGCAGATAAGGCTCAAAAGGAGTGGCGGTGAGTGGCTGAGGGAAAGACAATGGCGACAGCAGTGGCAGAGTATGATGCTTGACAGGTTTGCAATTGCTGGCGGCATGACAGTCTTTGATGATGACGAGGCCTTGTGATGGCAGTGACAGTGAGTGGTGTGCCAGCGCTGGTTAGTGGTGGCAGAGAAAGTAGGGAAGAGGTGTGACAGAAAGGGGAAAGAGGAAAGGGGAAAAGGGGAAGGGGGGAGGAGGATGGAGGATGGAGGAGGGGGCCATGGGGGAGAAGGTCCAACTACTACCAAGTCCATGTCCTTTAAGGACCACTGTAGAACAATTTTTTTTCTTTTTAACTTGGTGCACTATGTACCAAGTTTAAACCGGTGTGCCAAAGAAATAGCCTCTCACTATATATTATCATCCAGATGCTACATTTTCTTTTAGGACAAAAAGATACAAAACATAAAAAGAGCAGGACACAACAGGCTTAAAATATTGTCACCTGTAGAGCTGTTCCATGAGCACAAGTAATGCGATTTGATGATTTAAGACCAGTGAAGATAACTTGATAGATATGTTAGCGCGTTCCCGCATTTTTCTTCCATGACCATAGGGTCCACCAATACAGAAAGATAACCTTGAAGCACCCTAGGAAAAAGCAGACATCAAAAAAAAAATTATTTAACAAGAAACTTTGCTGAAACCTATTTTTTCAAAACAGACAATTTGAATATAACATGAATGGACAGAAAAAAAAAATGGAAATTGATATTATTTTTCTGATCAAAAGAGAAACTAAATACAAGTAATTCTTAGAACAAAGAATCCAAATAAGTGCATTAGTGTACTCAAAAAAAGACAAAAATGGTGTGTGTATATACTGAAAGAAGCAACAGAAACTAGCAAGAGAAATAGGAGTGTGTATTATTAAGGAATTGGCCTAAAGGAATTACAGAGTGATAAACACCCAAAGCACTATAGCAGCTCTTCTCTCCCAAGAAATGACCCAAAATCTGCCTAGTGCCTACCTTTTCATCACTCACTCTCTGCTATATAACAGAATTGATTTCCCCCTGATCTGTGCTCTCACACAAACCTGCTGACTCAGCAGTTTTGTTACACATATTTGCACTTGCGTCTCCACTCAAGTGCATATTTCCCTCTTTTCCTGAAATGCCCCTAAATTTGTTACGTTTGTACACCTTCAGCCCCTCCTGAGGAATATTCTCTCTCACACACACAAATATGTATTATCTCCGTACCACAGAACAACACAATAGCAGATATCATGTAAAACAATATCTTTTGCAATAGGTGGATTTGTCAACATTCCTAAGCTGCAGAGCCTTACAGAAGTGACAAAAACGAGTCCACAATCGTACTGAAAAATTGAAAATTAAACTGCTTTATTTTGACATGAATCTAAGCACAGTTACAATACAAACTTGCCATTACAGCACAAAAAATCACGGCCTCAGGAGTTCGAAACTAGAACCTATTTTGGGCTGCTTGATAGTGGTATTCTTCAGGTAAAACACGAAAGTCAGCAAAGGGACTTCCATGAGCTTATACAAAGTAAAAGTATATTTGATACACCCCATTATTCTCGCAGCCTTTTAGTGGTAACAAAGTTAAATTACTGTTAAGTTAGTTCAGAAAAATATGCTAACATGATGGATAGAAAATTACAAACCCTGCCTAGTGCCAGAAACATGAATTGATAGTATTGTATTTCTACAACTTTTGAATAGAACTGAGGTATGCAACCTTACATGATAGAAAACTCATACTCTTTCAGCATAGTGCCAATAAGCACAGTCAATACTCAATGCCCATGCATCAAGAATGGAAGAGAGATCATATACAAAATGTTCTTACATTATTTCCAGCATCACCCACCAACTCAGCCATTTCCTCAGATCCTATATCTTGTCCATGTTCATCCAACATCACAACCTGTAATTGAAGGCACATTAAAGACAAAACCTAATTAGGAGGGAAGAAAAGATGTTACATACCTTGACACCGTAATTAATTAAATTAGGATTTGAATTATAGTATTAATTATTTAGATTAGGATTTGAATTATTTAGATCAACATTTGAATTATTGTAATCTAGTAGTTAGGATTGAGAAGATAAGGTAGTTAGTAGGAGATAAGATTTTACCCAACCCATGATTCTCTCTCACAAGTGGCTATAAGTGAGACCTTTAGGGGAAGGGTTTAGGTATTCAGGAAATTAGGCTAGAACTAGGAGGACCAAGGGATCCTAAACTCCCAGGACTGTTTCTATTATCATTATCATCCATTATTCAATTCAGTTATTATCTATTGTGTGCTGTTTTGCTCGGTTAATCCCCCTCTGGGATTGCTGGACTGTTAATTAATTCTCTTAAGCATTACCTAAACCAGAACCGCAGATACCAGTTCTTACAAAAGATAATTTTCTTGCTGATAAAACAAAGATCTATAAATGTGACTATCACTATATCATGTTAAATATAAGTCGGAAGTCACAAGTAAAGTAGATTTTGACTTCCAAGCAAGGATCTAAAGTAGATACTAGAAAAGGGAATAGCATTTACAATGTGTTAGGAGCTGGTATTAGAGAATAGAATGAAGAGCTGAATTATATCACTGGGGCTTGTCTAATATCAGAGTTGTATCAGGAAGCTCTGGTTTAGTATGAGAACAATGAACAATGAAAGTAAAAGACTCCACTCGGTATTCAAGAGACCCAGGCTCTCCCACTCACTTTCTAATTGTTTTTCCTACCTTCTGCACTCCCCACACCCCATCATTCCCTCATCAGGACCTCTCAAGATTTTCTCTTTCCTCTCACCCTCTGTACCACCTCAGCACAGTTATGCATTTCCCTACCCACATGATTTCCCTGGCTCACCTCACCTATATTCCGTTTCACTATTTTCCCCTCTTCACGTAAACTTTTGTTGTACTAGGAGTCCTAACACAATGTGAAAATTGAAACCATGTCAACAATTTTTTTTTCTGATAAAACAAAGAATTTCATTAGGAAGAGAAGAGAATTACAAAAGGAGGATAAAAGATCCTCTAAACAGAAACCAGAACCAAACTTAAAAAGATTAACAATGGAGTAAAGCTTTCCAACCTCTCAATACATCTGAGAGGGAAAATCCTCTAAAAAGATTGTGGGTTTTACACCAAACAGATGACAAATACCTAATCCTATCACACAAAACATGTTTGTCTGAGAATTTGTCATCAAAGGTGCAAGAGTTGTGTTCTTGGTTTACATAGAATGATTATGTGCTTTGAGTTAAAGGTGGGGTGTAGTCCATATGTGACACACTTCCTTGCAAGATAACAAACCTGATTCTATTTACAATACCATGGATAAGTTCATAAAGACCATTAGCAACCAAAGCAAAATAAAGTATTGGCACTAACATCTACTTAGGTATAGTTTGACTCCATTGTGTCATCAGCACAAGACACCGAGTTAGAGGAGCACATAAACATATCACAAGAAGGATATAACTTAGACTCCAAAGTGGGGTAAGAAGGGAAAAAATACAAAACATTTCAGATAAACTTCAGAATTAATTAATTAAATTGCAGAACAAATGGAAGTATTGTAAGCAAACAACATTCATTTTGCAACACCGAAAGCTATTCCTTTTATTTACTATCCTTCTCATCTCCACTATAGAACAAAATACACTTCCATGTATAGGAGATGACAAATTTTCTTGTTACTGTAATTTAAATTCATGCATGTCCAAGACAATACCCAATCATCAGACCTGATCAGGTTCATCATTGTAGCATCTTCATCATCAACCTGAGCCCTTTGGTCACTACAAAGAAAACCAAAAACCCGCCATTTCCATTAGACAACAGATTCCAGCATGCATAATACATATTCACAATGCACCTATGTAGCATAGACACTCACATGTACATGGGACATGAAGTAACATGGACACAAGGAACACAGTGAACTTTAAAAATTATAGAACATTGACACAACATACATATAATATTAAAACTTTAAAGAGGAAGACTTCACATAAGTGCATCTCTACGTTGTTTTCTTATTTCATCATTACAAATTGATTCAAAATTTGTGTTATTTCCTTTTTCAAATTTCAAATGAAATTATCTATATGTCCTATCATGTTGGAGTCAGAAAAAAATAATTTCAAAATTGAATCATGTCATGGGTGTCTCAAGCAAGATCAGACACGAACACATTATCCAACGTCCAACAAGAGAGTCCATTCTCTCATGTCAAAATTTTACATAACCGTATTATATGCTGTTAATGAGACCTTCTCATGTACCCCTACCTACAAAACATCATCATGTTGAATTTTAATAAGGTGTATCCGAAATTCATAGCAATGCACTCACTAAATGCAAATTTGAAATTACATAGGCAAATTTAGAACTCCTATAAAAAAATGACACTGCTCAAACAAAAAGAACACATTGAATTCACCGCGCATTTCTAGGGTTTGGCCGAATTTGAACATCATCGATACTGCAATAGTACTTGATCTTTTCAACATACTCATCAACCATGAGTTGTAGTCCACGCGATCGCTTCTTCCCCACTGATAATATACGTATAGGAAGAGCTCTCTACAATTTCAAATAATTTAACGCATTACTACTCAAGTTCAGTGGTAATGTTAAACAAAACCAATTAAACCTCTCTTTTTGTAGTTCGACCAAACATAATCAATTGGTAATTATTGGTAAAAGTAACACGGTCGTCTTCAAAACCAAGAATCTCATTTTGCAACAGAGCTAAACATAGAACTAACAAATGTAAAATGGGGGTGAGAGATATCTTTCGTTACCACAGACTGACCCACGTATCTGCATTTTCGACCTGAAAATTTTGGGCATAAGAAGAAGATTTTTAAGACAAATCGCGTGGAATTCTCGATAACGTGATGCAGAGATTACAGCGGTTGCGAGTATAGAAACCTTGAAGAGGACTGGAACTGGCCAAATTGAGACTGGCACAAAGGTAGAGTGCGGTGGCCATGGGGGAAGAGGATGAGGAAAACGGCAAAGCCACTTCAAGGTCAAGTTGGAGAAGAAATAATCGACAGTCAGATTGTGCGAAGATTTAGGCGCTTGTAGGGCTTTCAAACGGAGGCCCAACGCGGCTAACCCGCGGATGGATTTTTATTATTTGTCGATTGATATTTATATATTTGATCCATCTTTACATGGATAAAGGGATTAGCCCGCAAGTTATGCTTATATTAACATGAAACGGGCTAATTTGGCATGTGAGTTAAATGATCAGACCTAAATGAACTTTTGTTATTTGTGGGTCGAACTCATTTTAACAACCCATAGGCGCTTGTAAGCAATTTGGAGTACAAAGGACCGATTGGGCTTAAGAGAGTTCAATAGATTCTCTTGTGCTAAAAATGATTGTGTTTTCGTACTAGGAAAAAGAAAAAGAAAAACATGTGAATTAGGTCTTACTAATTTTGACACGAGTAAATATAATCATTTTTAATATAAGATGATCTATTCCATTTGAACTCGCTTAAGCCGAACCAATTTGGATAGGATTTGAGCAAAAAATCCAATTTATAAAGCTTTTTTGAGATATCTCTTACTCTAAAAAAAAGTATAAGCTAGTTTTTGAAAAAGAAAATCCCAAATTTTTTCTATGTGAGTTTTCACTTCAATCAACTTTGCCCCTCACAAACATTGTCAACCAAAATCGTCGCTACAAAATGCAAAAGTCAATCACATTAGTCCATTCGTTAATCTTTCCACAGTAACAGATGATGTGACACATAATTATGTAAAAAAAATTCCAAATTTGTTTCTGCAAAATACAAAAATCGATCACTTTAGTCCCTTCGTTATTTATCATCTCAAGTATCACTGTTATGGGAAGTACCATAGAGACTAACTTGATTGATTTGAATTTTTTAAGGACAATTTTTGTGGCGTCTTGTACGTTTAGTAACCTTGAATTATATGATAAAGTGTCTAAGTCAACTTAAAGTGGGCCCTCCTAGTAAAAAACAAGTTACTTTCAGACTCCAATAGCAATATCATGTCACCAAAAGGGCACCATAGCTCCAATTACCACCAACACTAGCGACATTGTGTTGTGGCAGTGCCATGGTGTCAGTGTCCAGTTTCATTTTGTCGTGTGCGCGCAATAGCACTCTATGACGAACTTAAGTCCCACACCGCTTATTTTTCTGAGGTTGGGGTGCTAGTCTTCCCCAATGTTAGTGATTGAGTACAATAAAAAAATTTATATATCTGAGTCAGGCTGACACATAGCTTGCATTGACGGAATGGGAAAAGGTGATATGTTTTGTCAACGAGTTGTCAAGGGAGTACAAGATAAGCTTGTCAACAAAAATGAACAGTGTGACTTATGCGGAGATTATGAAGTATTACACAAACTTTTGAATATCGATATACAAAACTTTTATATGTGTATAAACATCATATACAACAACCAATTTCGAACTTTGGTAACAACATATACATATTCTTGAACATAAAAACACAAACTTACACAAAGAATTAACAACATTCAAAATTTTTGGATCAACCATAACCATGAATCATATCAATTATACACAAACATTTTTAATTGGACTACACAAACTTTTTTAAGAGATTTACACAAACTCTTGGACATAAAAACATAAATATTAGCACAAAATTTCACAAACTTTTAAATAACATTCATAATTTTTGGATCACTCATAACCACAAATATAAACTGACTTTTATGAAGTGCTTCACAAACTTTTAAATAACAATACACAAACTTTTATGTATATAACAACTCATACAACAACCAATTTTAAAATTTGGTAACAGCATACTCGGACTCTCTATCCTACACAAACATTTCAAAACATGTACAAATTTTTCAATAAGCAAAAATAAAAATTAAGACAAAAATGAAAACGAAAACAAAGAAGAAGAAAACCTTAGTCTTCATATGCACAAACTTTTGAACAAGAGTATACACTTTTATTCAGAAAGACACAAACCTCTAAGCACAAAAAATGACAGAAATAAAAATGAAAACTCTAGATTTGTAACGTCTTGCGAATTTTGGTGTTCACATACACAACCATTTTTTTTAAAAATACACAAATTTTTTAATACTAGAAAACAAAAGATATGACAAAACAATAACGAAAATTTTAGAATCCATAATGTCTTAATGAAGAATAAAAAACAAAAAATAAATAAATGAATGTTGAAACTCAACTCAAGAAGAAGAAGAAAGAAGAGGAAGAGATCTAACATACTTCGTCCATATTCTATACTGCGAATACAAAATACGATGAAAGAAGAAGAAAAATGAAAAACAAAATGGCAAATAATATCCTCGAGGGAGGAGGAGGAAGAAGCAGGGCAAAAAAAAAGCAGGACTAAACCCTAAATCTCAAATTCCCATACTATTGTAATTTCCCTGCCAACACCACATTTACGAAAATAAAAGTAGCAGAGGCAATATATATGTAAAAAAACCAAAAAAAAAAAAAAAAGGAACATGGGGTGTGTGATTTTTTAATTTGGAGTAGAAAAGGAAATATGCGTGATTTTTTAATTTGAGGTAGAGAAAAAAATATGCGTTGATAATTGTACGGCAAATACATATCGAGTGTACACAAAACATTTTTATTTAGTCTCTGGTTTGACCTTGTAAAAGAATAAAATGAGCACGAGATATTAACTTAGCTACCGAAGCTAAAAATAATTCCCACTTCATACAAAAGCCACCGTCTCGGTGGGATTTTAATTACATTGCATTGCATCGCATCTTTGTAACACCCTATTCCATTTTGAGAAGAATTCTGCAGACGAGGAGTTGATGCGGTACTGAGAAGTTTTTCTTTCCAGGCTCTTACGACTTAACACTCATATTGGCACTATATTTATACATGAAATTGTGAACAGTACAAAGCTACAAACTCCTAAGATGCTGCTGGTGGGAATATAGGTTACAATTCCATTTCATCTTCTTCGAAAAACAAACAGGGAACCTCTAGAACCCAATCCTAACCTAATTTTGTCGTCGACATAAGTGATTCGGAGTTTAACTTCACTCTGACCGCCATACTTGGCTTCCCACGATCCTAGCTTCAATTCAGGTGCTTCGAATACAACTTGAATCCATTCACTATCCAAAGCCTCGAGTTTTCCTGATTCATGTTTGCATAAACAAAGTCGGCACATAAGTGACGCCACATAAAAACTGGAGTAAAAACCAAACACCAAGCATACAAAGATCTAATACAAGACATTCCTTTTTATATATGTTGCATATGCACATGTATGGTATTTTTTTTAAACAAAAGTTAGGGTATATAAAAAATAATAAAATTACACACAATCAAGTGATTAAATAATAAGATAAATATGATTTAATTGTTCCCTAAAAAAGAAACTATATGATTTAACTATGTTCTAACTCCTAGTTTTCATCAAAGTACAATAAAATATATAAACAAGCAAAACAAATTTGAACGGATGAAGAGATAATTAGATTCATTTAGAAGCAAACTAATTAATTTAGTTGTAAATTTTGATGTTTTATAAGGCCAAACTTGTATATTGGTACATTAGTACTGTTTTTTGCAATGCTTAACCTATAAATAGCCAAGAGAATCCAACAAGTATGGCAACTATGTTGGAATACCCATGCTTTTTATCTTTTGAACTCCTTTTTATAAGAACTTCAGAACATCCAATAACTACTTCATTCGTTTAATTTAGAGGGTGGATTTATTAAACTGATAAATTTCAGCTTTGCTGTTAAAGCTTTTTAGGATATGCTATCAGCATGTGAAAGTTTTACTCATCCTTTCGAATGATTAAATAACTTACCCTTCAGAGACACCTCACCATCCAAAAACCCTAAGGCAGAAAACGCCACATTGTTTCTCACAATATCAGGAGCTTCAACAACCTGAATCATTTGCTTCGTTTTAAAGAAAAGGCGTCCAAAAGCACTCCTATAGAGGCCTCCAGGCGATGTTGGCTGTGAACAGTACACCACATCCCATTCTGGAAAACATTTGTGTCAACTTGATGAACAAGGAAGAGAGAGAAAAGCACAAACTGACTGATTCGCATATCACTGACTAAATGTTACTAAAGATATGTTTATAAAGTATGATAAGAAGTTGAAAGTGGACTCTATTTGGAATAGACAATAATTAATGCTTTGATTGAAGTTTATATGAAGATTAGTACCCAAAAAAAAGTGTATATAAAGATAGGGCATAGAAAATCAAGGTTTCTCAGTAAGTTTAAGAAGATTAAGCAAAGTAAATACAAAGACAGGCTTGGCTTTAAACTTTTGACACAATCTCAAGGTTGAGAAGCACAATGTGGACTCACCTCCAAATATTAAAGGGCATTTCACTGGCTCATTCACACAATATTTCTGCAATTCCTGAGCCACTTCAGCCACCTCTTTATGTTCTTCCTTTTTCAATGAAACACCACCATCTGTTTGCAACACCTGATTAAAATGTCAGAAATCATTTCTTTTAGCAGACAAGTACAAAAAGCCACCCTGTTAATTGAAAATTAAATGAAATGGAAGTATAACAACTTATAACAATTTCACCGCTGAAATGCAAGAATAACAACCACAAGTCGTAAGCCTTACAACTTGAGTCCATTATATGAAAATTCTTAATTTTACAGTTCATTCCTATGCTTTTCGTCAAATGATTTTAGTACTGTCCATTGCCGAGTATTGCCTCAGCAGTGATACCATAAAAATAAGCAAATTCAGTATCAGTTGGCACACAAGGAACTAGAGATTCTGAGAGGTCAGTAATGAGTGTGAAAACCATATTTCCACTAACTAAGGATATCATATCATGAATTAAATGCTGTGATACACTTCCCAGTTTCAATCTGAGACTTCTGTTTGCAATTACCAGCCCTAGTCTCACTGCAGAAAATGCACATGTAGAATTGAAGAAGGTTCGAGTTCCGACCTTTGTAACAACTTGTATCTTTTAACTGTTCTTAAGAGATCCTCTGTACCAAAGACCAATTCAAATGAGATAGAGATACAAACACATGTAGCCATATAATAAACAGGATAGTCAATTTGTAGAACCCTTGCTTGGATTATATCTAATCTGCAAGACTTAGCCTGCATCATTGCCAATTAGGACTTAATTGGCCCAAGACTCAAAAGAAGTCAAGACAAAAAAAAAACCTCAAGTTTGGAGCAAAAATAGATATCTTAGACAGATATAAATTGGATGCATTGCTAGTGTCGGATTAAATGTGGATGCATTGCTAGTGTAAAATTTTTTACACCATTAATCAATTGTGCATTACCTTGTTACTAAAAATATTTAACTATCAGAGTACACATTTCCAAAGTCAGACATATGTAATATATAACTGCTTTCATGGTGTGAGAAACTTTAAATTGATAGTATGTCAAAATTAAACTCTAAATTAAATTAGTGTACGTCAACTTGAGAGTGACTTCATCTCTAATTGTACTCACAAGTGACACACAACATTTATAATTTAATGTCTTATTAATTTTAAATTCAAATTATTTGAGCCTAATTACTAATCACTTCTCCCTTCCCAGTTCTAAACATATTTTCTCTTTTTCATTTTTGCTTTCTTAAACTCAATTCGGAAAAACTATTGCATGGGAATCATCTGTAAAGAGGCTATATAAAAATCATTTATATGCCTCTACATATAAGCTTAAGCTTTTGGAAGAAATGATTCTAATAGCCAAAAGAACTCTTGCCTAATGGGGTGTACAAAGAAACTATATAAAACCATTCATCTGCCTCTACCAATCAGTATATGCTTTTGGGAGAGATGATTCTTAAGATCAGACAACCATCATGTTAAGTCAGATCACCACTACCCATACTTTATTGGTTCAAGTAATTTAACAATTATTTTCCTTATACAAGTTCTGGAGTTGGAGTCTCAGACTAAAAAAGCTAGCATTAGAAAGCTTCAGATGCAACAACTAACAACTCAAGCTAGATTAGTACGATACTAGTAGACTCTGAATATTTGGTAGTTTATATAAGGGGAAAAGATCGAATCATCGTTTCTGAGATGCCATGTAATTTTGCCCCTTACTGCTAACTTCCTCTTTATTCTTTACGAGCCTTGGATGAAGGAATAATAATGAATTTTGGTAAATTTCGTCTCAGCGTCCAAATAAGAACAAAACAAAAACACGATCTACCTTTGAGAGAATAGATGCAACAAGATCATCTGGACCGGTTCGAACCTCCGGGTTGGAGACCGAAACCGAAGCAGAAACGGTGAGTGCGAGGCTCTTGTGGCGTCGGCGATTCAGCTGAGGGAAATGAGAATCTGTGGAGCGGAGAGCGATGGATTTGGGTGTTGGAGGATTGCGGCCTCGGAATGAAGACGGTATGAGCAGAGACGCAGAAGCTGCAGCCATGGCGGTGGCGGTGGACTTCGCTGCGTAGAAGAAGCTTCTCTTCTATTGGTGGTAGCGCGATGATGCCACGTCTGATCAAAAATCGAGTTTGGGTCCCTACATGGAATTTCAAGTATTGGGTATGGATGATGCCACGTGGACTTGGGCAATCTCGCTCCGCCTTATCTCGGGAGGATCCGAGTATGGAAAGGCCTGTTTGGGATGTGTTTTCGAAAACATTATTGTTTGGAATATATCACGTTTCTATTTTAATATTTTTATAAATATTTGTTCACTTGTTAAATTTAGATAATATTAATTATTTTTTTATTCTATCAAATTTTTATTAGATAAAAATACCAAGAAAAATATTAGATAAAGTAATAATAGACTAGATAATTTTATCCAATACGGCCTAATCTAGCATGTTAAACAACCCTAAAATGGATTAAACCCTCTTAAAATAGTCAAAAGTAAACAAGACCCAATAGATCTGATTTGTTGCGCTCATTTGATGGATTTAATATTTAAAAGTGAAAAACCCACGAATACGGATATCCATGGGTATTACTCACAACGAGTACGGATATGAGAACTAATTCCGTACCGATGAGGACGGATACCCACACTTGCTTACTAATGGGTGTTTTATGGGAATGTTGGTCTATAAATGCTTATGGACCATTCCCCATAAAAATGAAATAAAGTTTTTAAAGATGGAGGTTACGATGTAATTTCCCTATCAATGTGAACCCTTTTAGTGAGAATGCGAGTTTGAAATGGGACAAAAATTATCAATGACTAAAACAATGATTCGAATAATCTTGGTAATTGTACAAATGCAAGAGTAAACTGATAAACAACAACTAAGTACAAAAAAATTGAATAGAAAAGCACTACTCCTATGAAATTGAAAGACAGAAAACAAGTAAATATGGGAATTACTTGGTTCTTCTCCTAGACTCGATATGTCACCTGGGACTTGTGTGAGTGTGGGAGAATTTGCAAGTGTTTCTTCCTCCTTGATTCATCCCCGGTCATCCTATTTATAGGCATCAAGGTCTTTGTGCATGCTCGCCACATGTCCATCGAGCGGTTGACATTTGTTCCCATATCTCCACTTCGCTCCACTTAGCGAAAACTTCGTGTTAACGTTTACGGGCTATAGTTAATCGCTTAGGGTTTAGGTTATGGTGTTTGGGTTAGTGGTTATGGGGTTTAGAGTTGTGAAAAGCGTACAGGATTTGCCAATACGCTAGGCAAATCCATGTAGGATTTGCCAAACGTGTTGGCACTTTTCTTGCATTTTTCGTTTTTTCCTTCCAAAGGATTAGCCTACCGATTTAGCAAATCCAAGCCTAATTTGCCTACCGGTTTGACAAATCCTATGTGGCATGCCACGCGTGGCGCCGCGTCCACGTCAGCGCAAACCGTGGTAGTACGGTAAATAGTTTGAAAACTATGGTATTTTGGTAATTTCTTTGAACAGTTGTGGCAGAAGAGAAAAAAATCCCAATACTACTAGTCTACTACTTACAGATCACAGTTTAAATTAATTAAATACATAATAACATTTTAATAATATTGTTCAATAATAAGGGTTTATTTTTTTTTTCTTTTATATATATTTTGAAGTGAATGAATAAGATTTCTAATTTATCTTTATATAATTAAGAATATTTAAGTAATTTTATGTATTAATGAGTATTTAGAAGGTATCCATGGATCAAGTACCTCACCCCATCCTCATTGCCATTATTACACCCAAATAATTTATAAAGAAACACAGGGGTTTCGTATTAAGGGTATTAGAGTAAAATGTAAGAGAATTTCAAAAAACAAGCATAGAGAATGAATCGTCCAAGAATACAAAATCACATTAGGCAACCTTCTTTTAGTCGACCTTGATAATATAGGTCAAGGGTGGCAATCGACTTTGGGAATTCATATAGAGGTGTTGGTCAAATTTAGGAGTGCAAGCAACCTTATAATGCCAAACCATAAGTTTCGACCAGATAACGAAGGTTAGTGAGAGGCGACCTTGTAAGGTACAGACTATGATAAACACTAGTGAGAGTGGTGTGAAAGTGGACGAATAGTGCAAAGTTCATAAAAATAAGGTCGCCTTGGAGACTTAAGAAGTAACGATCTTCTTTGAAACTTGGATGGTTTTCAAAATTGGTAGCAAAGGTCATTTTTGGTGTAAGAAAAGATAACTGTTGGCACCTCTTTCTTTGAAATTTGAAATAAAGAAGTTATTTAGAACGTGTGGTAGTGGAAACGACAACGGATAATGCATGGCGGTTATGAGGAACTTGTGTACACAATCGGAAGTGGTTAACGAAGTTTTCGCAAAGTGGAGATATGGGAGCAAATGTCAACCGCTCGATGGACATGTAGCGAGCATGCACGAAGACCTTGATGCCTATAAATAGGATGACCGGGGATGAATCAAGGAGGAAGAAACACTTGCAAATTCTCCCACACTCACACAAGTCCCAGGTGACATATCGAGTCTAGGAGAAGAACCAAGTAATTCCCATTTACTTGTTTTCTGTCTTTCAATTTCATAGGATTAGTGCTTTTCTATTCAATTTTTTTTTTTGTACTTAGTTGTTGTTTATTAGTTTACTCTTGCATTTGTACAATTTCCAAGATTATTCGAATCATTGTTTTAGTCATTGATAATTTTTGTCCCATTTCAAACTCGCATTCTCCCTAAAAGGGTTCACATTGACAGGGAAATTACATCGTAACCTCTATCTTTAAAAACTTTATTTCGTTTTTATGGGATGATCAATAAGCATTTATAGACTAACATTCCCATAAAACACCCATTAGTAAGCAAGTGTGGGTATCCGTCCTCATAGGTACGGAATTAGTTCTCATATCTGTACTCATTGTGAGTAATACCCATGGATATCCGTATTCGTGGGTTTTTCACTTTCAAATATTAAATCCATCAAATGAGCGCAACAAATCAGATCTATTGGGTCTTGTTTACTTTTGACTATTTTAAGAGAGTTTAATCCATTTTAGGGTTGTTTAGCATGCTAGATTAGGCCGTATTGGATAAACTTATCTAGTCTATTATTGCTTTATCTAATGTTTGGTGTGCACACTGGATTGAATAAGTTAATCCACTAAAGACTCTATCCATCATTTTAATGGATAAGTTAATCCAACCTATCGAGGTGGGATTAGACTTGATAAGGATGTGATGGATAATAAATAATAATAATAATAATAATAGGAATCATAATAGGAATAATAATATAGGTAATAAAATAATAATAATATTAAAAATAAAAATAATATGAAAAATAATATTAAATCGACGGATAGAACAATGGATTCTGAACAACATATTTCGGAGGCAATTCTTACTCGAAGGATAAATATTTTCTTTATGTTATATTTTTGTAAATTTAATTTTTGAAGCATTTTGTGCAAAGTGAAACACACAATATGTTCTACAGTCGCCTTAGTAAGAAAATATTGTGTATCATAAATGTGCTGATTCTTTGACATTTTATAAGTTTATTTATTTTTTGCAATTTTTATTTGTCATACTAGAGAATACTGAAAATTCAGCAAGTGTTGCCCATGCTTTTGGGCTGGAATTTAGTGGGAAATTTGTCACTTAAGAGAGTGTTAGTGATAGTGTGTTGAAGTGTAAGAGTGTGTGATTGTTCTTGATAAGTTTTGGAGTGACTAAGCTTAGTTTTGGGGACAATTTAATTGCAATTTGGGGGAAGGAGTGCCACGTTTTTGGCACCAGAATTTTGGAGTGAAATTTGGATCTAATTCACAAAATAGGTGACATAATGGAGGTATGAGTTTGTAACAGATTTGGTGTGATGTGTAAGTGTTGGTGAGTGAATTAGGGGATGTGTCTCTGACCAATGGGAGTTGAAATTTCAGCATGTGGGGGTCATGTCTTGTGAGCTATTTTCAGCTCATAAACTATGCGGATTTGATCGTGTTCGGTCGTTAACTTTCTGTGTACGTGTACAGTCATACGTGTGCGGCGATTTAACGAATATCCTAAAATTTTCTAAACATGGAAACACATTGTACAAATTCTCGTAATAAGGAATTTAAATTAATCCAAGGTAATCGTAATTTTACTTTCGTAAAAGTAAGTTTTACAGATACATTTGATACATAAATAAATTCCGACGTCGAAAGATAATTTATCCGGATCTCGCAAGATTTTGCGAGATAACAAAATTATTACCTTAATCATCATTATTAAAAATATAGTTTGTGATTTAAAATTCTTAGTCCTAATAAATCACTCGTATATTTATTTAATTATGCGAAATATTTGCTAAGGAAAAAGTGGGATGTTACACTGAGGCCACAAATTCTCATCAGGCACGGGTCTGAACTCTCCCATATACACGCGAGTAACATACTCCATACTATAAATAGGATGAACAAAGCTAGCCTAATCAAGTCATGTCTCATGGAATGCTACTATTGCATGGCAACAAGGGAAATGGAATGCTTGGAATGCGCCACAGTCGTAGGTTCTATTACCTAAGTCGACCCTAAAGGACCTCTTGCTAAAAACCTCAGTCCAGTCATGCACCAATACCTCATAAGTCATGTCCTCCTGACTTATCGGTCTCACATGCATGTTTTCCCTCATACGACTACTAGCCTTAATCGCATCGGACAAGTACTCACAAAACTTTTCCCCTGCCTTTAGCTGAGCTTGTGTTCTCTGTCCTTTGTCATAGAACGTCTTGACCAACTTATTGTAAGTGGTCTTGGCTATAGTCGTGATCCAAAGAGATCATGCGCCCTTTATCACATTATTCCAGCATACTAACAGATTTGTGGTCATGTTGCCAAAACGACGTCCTTCATCAACATGTTAAGCCAACCGTTCAAGTAGGATCCTGTTAATCCACTCACCCATTGCCGGATCAATACCGATTAGCACACTTCTCCAGTGGAGATACCCAGAATGTGACTGAATATATGTGGTGTTCTTTAGTGCCTTCTTTGCTTCATCTTGTAAGGCTACGACGATAGAGACATATCTGTCCGATAAAAAGGTTAAGAACAAAGCAATTAATAACATTATAGAAGGAAAATTAAAGTAATTAAAAAGGTTAAGAACATAGCGATAAACATAAATCATAGCAAAAATAATAACAAGCATAAGGACAAAAAATATTACCTGTCTTATATAACAAGAATGTCTGGCCAGAGTGTTATATGTGCTCAAACATTCTTCAAGAAATAAGACCATGCCTCCTTTGTCTCTCCTCAACAACTGCAAATGCGATAGGGATAATCTGACCATTCTCATCTTGAGCAATTGTCATCAATAGTACACCACCGTACTTCCCATATAGATGTGTGCCATCAATTGAAATGAATGGTTTGCAGTACTTAAATGCCTTTATGCATTTTGGAAATATCCAAAACGCTCGTGAGAACATCACACAATCATTACGAACTAGACCATTGTCAATATATGGTACAGTTTGTAAATGCATAATTCAAACCTTCCATAAATCCATGTGTAAAGCAATTAATATCAGATAGAAGGTATAAAGACAATTAAAACTAACATGTAGAAAGACAATTAGTTACTATTATACTAAAGACACATGGAAGAACACAATACATGAATAACAAAAAGGTTAAGAATAGAGAAATTAATAATACATCGAAGGCCAATTAAGACATCAATGAAAGAAAACTATTAAAGTGATTAAAAAGGTTAATAACAAAGCGATAAACATATATCATAACATAAGCAATAACAGATACAAGGTCAATAATATTATGTGGCACGTAATCCTTTAGGCCCAGCAAAAATGTAGGGAGTTTATTGAACGATTCCTCCCAATTGCCTTATATCATAGCAATCACCCTCTGCTTCCCAAGCCAACAAATCTTGTATGACAGCATCATGTTCAACTCCTTATGAACGTCTGCTTGCAACACTTTGATAGTTGTATCTGGATCAGCTTCTATAGTCGAATATATGATTGCACTAATAACCTTTGAATCTAGCTGTGGGTGACTCTTTGGTAAACTAGAAAAGAGAAAGTTCTTTGGTAAACTAGAAAAGAGAAAGTATGTTCATCAGTAAACTTCCTCACCTCCCACATTTGGGATTTTTCGCTTAGAGTCACTCGAATTGACCAAGCACATCCTTGTTCTACCATGGTGCAACTACACCAAAATTTCCCTTTGCCAGACTTAAGGACTTTGTGTTGTATGCCTCTATGGAGGTTATAGTTTTTAACAAAGAACATAGTTTCCTTGTTTGGGAACTGTTGACCAATATACAAATCATTACTTGCTCCTGATCCTGACCCCGATGTTGATGCTGCGGCTGAACCTTCGTTACAACGTTGAGGCTGAGTGGTGTAGTAACTAGGGAGACGGTGCGACCATGGCTTAGACTGAGCCTGATAGTAACTCGGTATACCTCGTAGAAGTATTGGTGTTGGTTGCACCATGTCATCATTACCACCGTCGTCATCAACACCATCACCATAATCATCATTACCATAGCAGTCACCACCCAAAACTAGATGGGGGACATCCCTAGCAAGATATGCAAGGCTTGGAGACGGTGCATGATAAGCCATAAGGGGAGGGGAGGGTGTAATGAGGTGAATTTGTGTAAATTGAATTATGGAGAGTAATGGAATATTTTGGATATTTTCTGCATTCTATTGGTGTTGAATTACAAAGGTGAAGGGGGTAGTGATGGAAACTAGAGAGAAGAAATTCCTTAGAGAGAGAGTAGGAATCAACAATAACAACTTCCATACCCCTAATTCCCTTCTTCCCCCCTTATTTATAATAAAATTTTGGTTGGGTCTGCTGCATGCTGGTGGCGACTGCTCTGTCTTGTGTTCTGATGAAGGCCAACTGTGGCGTCACAATGACTGTAGCCTTCCCAATCTTCCCAACGGCCTGCTCCGTCGTGCTCCGTTTGGCTTCCCGCATTACCGCACCACCTATTGCCTTACCCTCGCGCGTATGTGGCTCACCGATTCCTTCTTCTAGTGACATCTCCTTCGTCGCCACCGTCAGATCTGGTGGCTCTGGTGGTGGTTTCTGCCGTGTCTCATCGAGACGAGCTGAAGAAGCATTTGGATCAGGCAAACTCGAATCTGGTACAAGTAAGTGTAGATTTACCTCCTTTAACGCTTGAATTTGTGCATTTGCGTCTCTCTCGGCTTGAATAGCTAGATTTGTGATCTGTAATTCTTGATCTGCTGTTGAATCGCTTTGATCTGTTGCTGCATTTGCTTGAATTTTCTTTGTGGAAACTGTTTGCTGCATCTGTTGGTGAATTTCTGCATCTGGAACTTCTGATGCTTGATTTGCTTTTGTGGAATTGATTTTGCATCTGTAGTGTTTTGAATTGTTGTCTCTGCTTCTGCTGAATTTTTTGCTATTGAGAATTTGCGTTGCAACACTACTTCTTCCCACTCAACCTCCCAATCTAAAACAACATTGTGCACAACTTCTGGCAGAACAAGAGTAAATTCACTGAAACAATGCAAAAACGCGAGCTCGAATGTGAACATCGTAGCTGCTGGATTGCGTCGTCACCATACGCGGAACCACACCAAAGCTTTGCCAGTCAATCCCTCGGCTGCCTCCACCAACCGCAGTGGATCTGGTGTCTGCTGAGCATCCCAAAACCTTCCAGCACAGAGGATCCACCAATAGGCGTCTCCTCCGTCAAACAGTGGAATTTTGTCTTCTGATTTTTCTGCAATTTCTTTTGTAATTTCTGGTGTTGAGGCTGAGTTGTTTTCTCCACCATGGATGGTAGGCATGGTGGCCAATGAAAGCACCATTTGTAATTAGGTGAATTTGTGTAAATTGAATTATGGAGAGTAATGGAATATTTTGGATATTTTCTGCATTCTATTGGTGTTGAATTACAAAGGTGAAGGGGGGTAGTGATGGAAACTAGAGAGAAGAAATTCCTTAGAGAGAGAGCAGGAATCAACAATAACAATTTCCATACCCCTAATTCCCTTCTTCCCCCCTTATTTATAATAAAATTGGTTCCACTAATTGGACCAATTTCTATTTGGGCCTTTACCCCTATAAGTCCGTTACAGAGGGATTGGTGTTTGACACAAACAACAAACCAACATTGGAGGCATAGGCACTAGAGCTTGAGTGAACATCTTCAAGCTCAACAATGAGCTCAATACTGGTGAGTATGCTATTAAACTGCTTCTGCATATGAAACATGAGCCTAACGTGGTCATCCTTCTTAATTTCAAAAGAATGAAACCTTAACGATTGACCAACACCAATGGACATCCTATATAACAATCTTTTAACACTCCTATGCTTCCCAAACCCTTCCACTATAATGGATTAGAATTGTGACAAAGTAACACTTGGGTATACAGCCACCCAAGACTGATTTGAGGAATAAAAAGTAATTATGTCTTGTTCTTTTTTTTTTTCTCTCACTATTATAATACACTAAAATATCTATTAACTCTTTACTCATTTTTTTTTTCCTCTAACTCACACAAAAACTCTAAAGCTTGGTACACACTACAAAAGAACATGCATCTCTATTTATAGATATGATTTTTGACACAATACACAGAAGTCGATTTAAATCGACTTCTATTTATTTTAAAAAAAATAAAATTGAAATTTGATTTAAATCGACTTCCAAATAAAAAAAAATAAAAATGAGTTACGCGGGAATAGACTCCTTTTATAAGGAAAATGGTTCATTTTGGGAACAATGCAATTGATTCATTGTAAGAATAACTTATTTTGTTTATTTTATTTTAATAAAAAATCCTAGATAAATGGCGTATTTTCCAAAAAAAAACCATGGAGTGTAGGCAATAGAGTAATCCACTTCAATACGAGACAAATGAATAATTATTGTTGAAGTGTGGTGCAAAATTATTAATTATTGAAATGTGGTAGTGGTGTGTAATTTGCCTAACTCTTACGCGAATTATAGTATAAAGTAATAAAATAATACTTTCTCCTGATGCACTGTCACATCAAAATAAATATTGTCCTTTAAGCCCATCATAATTTGCATATCCCTCGGGCAAATTATGCCAAAGCAATTGTCCGTCCACAATTGCATTGCTCAAAAAATGTCTGAATTATTATTATTAGTATTATTATTATTATTGCTACTGTTGGTGCAGCAGCAACTATTATTATTGTTATTATTACTACTATTATTATTATTATTATTATTTTTAAATATGTTTTACATTTGTCTCTTTATGAGAATTTGTGTATAAAAAATGTATGTTAGTCACTATTAATATTAATGATCCATTATTATTATTATTGTAATTATTATTTGTGTTAATTTTAACAAAACGAAGAGAATACATTATTTTATTTCGCTATTCAATAATTTGTTCAAGAGATAGGCAAAATTATGGTGAATTTAAAAGACTAAATTTGTTCTGATGTAACAGCGCATCAAGAGAGTATAATTTTATTACTTTGAATCATAATTCACCCATAAGCAGGACGGATTACACACCACCATTACATTTTAACAATTAATAATTTTCCACCTCATTTCCACAGATTATCCCACTAAATCTCATTAAATTTCTTTAGCCTAGGATGCGGTAAATAATCACACCCAATGGGGGATGAACATGAACTAAACCCAATGGCAAAACCCCATTTTGAGACCTAAAGTACCAAAACGGTGTATTTTCCTGACCAAAAATAAAATGAAAATGGACTGTGGGCAATATGGTAATCACACATTGGGGACGGACACGGACGAGTCATGGGGGTGGAACCATAAAGCGAGGAGCTAAAAATGAAACAAGTTGCGGAGGGAAACGAAAAGAGACCAAAATAGACAGCTAGACACGGACAAAGCAACAACGAAGAAAAAGAAGGAATATACGACGCCGAGAGTGCAGCGTACACCATTTCATCGAACACAGCCTGGGGGTCGAGACAATCACGAACTATTAACGAGTAAACAGACGAGAGAGTCATGGAGTAGAAGACATAGTAGGGTTTAGGGGTGTGTGTGACGTGGCATCCTCACCGGAATTTTCGCTCCACATATCTCTCCACTTCCTGAGTAGTGAGATAGAGAGACTCATTTGGCAAATCTGGGCCATCGATCCAGCGACGGTACAACACACGCCGTTGACTGAAAACCCCACTCTCTCTCTCTCTCTCTCTCTCTCTCTCTCTCTGTTTTTGTAGTCGCTGCTGCGTCTGCATCGCCACATCGACACTCCCAACGCCAACAATCTCCCAATCTTCATTGTTTCCTCCGTTTTATTCCGATTTTTTTAATCCCTCTTATTCGGATCTTCGTTCCTTTTGTGCGCTCTCCTTCTATTCTTCCCTGGGGACCCCTTAGATCCCCCCGTCTAGATTGGATCACGGGTATTCCCTTTTTCCTCGTTACGATTTTGATTCATTTCCTATATTTTTGGACTTGTGAGTAAATTAGAGATCTGCATCCTCACTCTCTCCTTTTTTCATGTTCTGTATAGAATAGAAGGACCCACGTTAGTTATGGAGAGGTTCCATAACACGGCACTGTCATGTTGTTAAGTAAAAAAGAGAGGATCTACTTCTAATTCGGCTATCTAATTCGTTGACTTCAGCTCTGTTTTGTTATACTGATCTTGCTGTTTTAGTGTTTATGTCTGTTTAGGAGGTAGTGGATAAGATCTAAATCGTACCTGTTTAACCATGTTCTTTTCTTTAGCTACTTTTTCCTGAAGACGGTGTTGCTGGAGCTTTTTATACACCTGTGTGTGGTTGTCGTCTCTTTTATGGATTTTTTGGTAGGTGAGTTACTTATCGTGGCTTTGACTTTGCTTCTTTCTTTCTGAGCGCAGTGACAGGGAGAGACAGCATTGAATATAGATGTTGTTGGTAGATCATAGATGCATGGGGGGGGCTTCTGAGCCGTATCGGAATTAAATGAAGAAAGAACGTGCATGGCCGAAGTCCATAAGAAATCTTCTGATCATGGTGGTTGGGTCAAGAAACCGGTCACAACTAAAGAGGCCTACTTGGATTATTGTTTTAATCTTCATAGTTTGCATTTTTCTGATTGCCGCCTACGTTTATCCGCCACAAAGCCCACAGAGTCTTAAACCCTCGACGACATCTTGCTTCTTCTTTTCCTCCCAAGGTTGTGCCACATATGAACATGCCCCGATGGTCATTTCCCGGGAATTAACCGATAGAGAGATTGAGTCCCGGGTTGTTGTTAACGAGATTCTCAATTTTAATTCCGTCCATACCAAGATCCCTAAAATCGCTTTCTTGTTTTTGACCCCGGGCTCATTACCTTTTGAGAAGCTCTGGCACATGTTCTTTCAGGTAAACCATTCTTGTTCCACATACTTTGCTTTTGTCTCCTAGTTTGTAAGTGTGGATGCTATGTTACATTTTTTTTGTCTTTCTCCTTGTGTTTCTTGTAATTTTACTTTGTAGCTTGTGGCTTTGGGTTCTTCGGAGTAGTCTTTTGCAGAGATGGCATTGAGTTGTGTCATCCTGCATCATTTTAAGTTAATAGATTGTTACTTTGGGAATGGGACCATATGTAGGAACATATTATTGTTCTGTTTCATTGTATTGCTATTTTAATAGCTATCAATATATATACAAGAAAACAAGAATGTCCTTCATATGAGAGGATGTATTAGTGGGCAAGGCTGATTTCCCTCAAATAAATTGAGGTTTTTTATACCTGTTGTGCTAGCTGGTTGATGTTGAGCAGAAAATCTGCTCGCAATTTCTGTCGAAGCTGTCGAAATGACTGGTGTATGAATCACAATTTATTTCAAATCATCCATGGGTGGAGATTCATTTGTATTCTGGCAGTAAAAAAAAAAAAAGCAGTATGAAGGAATGAACAATTCTGTTAATGAATAAGTGGTGAAATGGTGGGAGATAACTAGGCCAAATTTCATTGTTAAGGACTAAGGAGTAGTATTGTACTTTGATCTGTGGGGATGAAAAGTTGATGGTTTCTCATTTCTCATTTTTAGCATGCTCAGAAATTTTCAGTTCCTGCATCTTAGAAATCTTTTGAATTTTACTTGGGAAGAGTAGTAGCAGTAGAAGATTTTTTTTATGATTGAACTTTGACATAATTGTGAACTAAGAAAATCTTTTATTGTATTTGGTTGCCTTTGGAGGAGAGTTTGAAAACTATAGCTTATAGGTTGTTAATTTAAGTTTAATTCTCTAAAGCATTGTACTAAATCTGGTTTTAAGAGTGCCAGAGGGATGTTCAAAGATGTATGGAATCATATGGTGTAATTATATTTGATGAAAATTGAAGTGAAGATTTAACATTTGTGATGAATATACTGATTTAGTTTCATATAAAAGAAAGCTAATGAACCACTGCCATTCCTTTTCCTTTGAAAGTTTGAAAGTGTTATAGATATATTTACTTCCTATTTATATGAAATCTATTTATAACATAATGCAGGGCAATGAGGGAAAATTCACTGTTTATGTACATGCATCAAGGGAAAAACCAGTACATGCCAGCCGCTATTTTGTTGGCCGAGACATTCGCAGTGAAGTGGTAAGGGGGATAGCACCTGATTTGAATATATAAGTTACACTTTCTTTATATTGCAGTTTCGAGTTCCAACATAGTAAGTTAAGGTTGATTACAAAATGTAGTCATTATAATACACATGATTTGATGTATAATTCTAATAAAATATTCTATCAATTTGAAATTTAAGGATATTATGACATAGATGTGTCAATACTTTTTTTTTTATCCTGTTATTATAAATAGTCAGGTTTACTGCTGAAGCACTTTGATAGGTTAACAGTGTAGCGTACAATTTTGAGGTTTTTTTATTTCGGTTCATATTTCATTTATTTATTGCTACTGAAGCAACTTAAAGGATGATAGCATGTGCACATTATCCTTCGGCAAGAGGGGAAAACATGTTTGTGGCACACACTAAAGTTTCTTATAAGAAAAGATTTGTTCATGTGTGGAAAAGATCTACAAAAGTTCTAGTAAGGAGAGTAGATTAGATGGAGGGTTGCCCAATAGCTTTGAGGTTGAAAGAGACCAAGAAAAACTATAGTAAAAAATATCTAAAAGATTTAGATTTTAATGACTTGTTTATATATGTGGTTTACAACAAGACACCGTGATGTCGTTTGATCCATTTAGTTGACCTCAACTAGTGGGACACACTTTGTTGTTGTTGTACTTCCTTCCATTCTTATGATTACTTAGTACTTAGCACGTATCCATTCATGCCATCTGTTTATTTCTTAGTACCTACTAGTTTTCAACTTCCTTCAGGTAGGTTGGGGAAGAATATCTATGGTTGAAGCAGAAAGGAGACTTTTGGCAAATGCACTCTTAGACCCTGATAATCAGCATTTTGTCTTGTTGTCTGAAAGGTATTTTTGTTATCCGGTTCTTCTCTTCGTTGTTAGTTTGTTGGATTTAATCTAGGCAAATTATCTTCATATTCTGTTTCAGTTGTATACCTGTCCGCCACTTCGGGTTCGTGTACAACTACTTGTTATTAACAAATGTCAGCTTTATTGACTGGTAAGAATTATAAAAGCACACTAATTTTTCTAAAGGATTTGTGCCTTTAGTTGATGAAGTTCTACGAACTTTTTTCTTTCATTTTAAAAATTGTTTAGTGCAAACTTTTGAATGAAAGAATTGGACTAATCTGTCTCTATTTTCTCCCCTCATCTTAAAAAAAAAATAAGCTATGAGGATACTGGTCCTCATGGAAATTTCAGGTATGTAGAGCATATGTTGCCTGAAGTTGAAAAGAAGGATTTTCGAAAGGGTTCACAGGTATTATACATATGAATGTCGGTGTCTACCTATACTAGACAATTTGAGCATCCATTTGTTTTTATTGCAGTGTTTCATCAAGGCCACTCTTCCCTTTAAAATCTCTTTTCTTAGAGTAGTATGGGTAATTTTGTCCAAACAAAGTTTTCCTGGTTGGCTACTGCTATGACTTCTCCCCTCAATTCTTACCGTGTACCCTGCTTTGTATTGTGATATCTTCGGATTATAGTGGCTTGGAACATCAACAACAACAATTAATCCTTATTCCACTAAATGGGGTCAGCTACATGAATTAGACTATGCCATAGTGTTATGTCATAAATCAAATTAATATTCAAACCATCTTCTAAATCATTTTTGTTTATAGTTTCATCACCTATAGTTTTTTTAGGTCTACCTTTGCCCTCAATCTGATCTGGTCTCCGAACTAAAGTTTCTACTAGCCTTTACACATGCCAAATCCACCTAAGACAAGATTCTATCTTCTTTTCACAATAGGCGCTATGCTTTCTTCCTAATGTATTCATTCCTAATAATATCTTGTCTAGTGTGGCCACTCATCCAACGCAACATCCTCATATTTTCAACAGAGTTTATTTTCTTGTTGGCTTTTTACTGTCCACCATTCTGTCCCATACAACATTGTTGGTCGGCTGTGGAACATCATCAATATCAATTTCATTTATAGAGGGTCTTTTCCTCTTTATAGCATGGCACAGAAACCACTGTGAAAACAGGAAAAACATCAACTTATTTCTTTCACCATTCTCTCCCTCTTTTTTTTGGGGGGGGGGGTTGGATACCTGATAGTTGTTGGACAGTATAACTGTTGCAGTTATTGTTAGTGGAGTTTCGTTCTTAGTTGGTGAGATTTCTACATTGCAGAAGAGTTTTTATTTTTTGTTCAATGTTGACAACATGACTTTCAGAGTTTATTTCTTTTGGTCATTCATCTCCCCGCTAAAACGCCAATGCGTTTGTTACGGTCATGATTTGGATAAAAAATAGCTTTCATATTGCAAATGTATAGTTGTAGGAAATCAATAGAAACTTTTCTGATTTGCAGCTGATTTAGATCTTGTTTGTAATGCAGTGGTTCTCACTGAAGCGGCAGCATGCTATAATAGTTATGGCAGACAGTCTCTATTTTACAAAATTCAAGCATCACTGCAGGGTACATGTTACCATGAATCACTTGTGCTTTTGCGTTTGCCAACTAGATGATTGTTAGATCCATTCTTTATTATTCCCATCATCGTAGTTAAGAATGTTAATGTAGGTAAACAAACTTATTAGTTAATGAAGTAAGAGGTGTAGGGTATTTCTGATCTACTCTAGAAGCTAAATTTCAACTTTCTAAAAAATCACCTTTAGTTAACATGTTAAAGCAAGATATAGCAAGTTGTAACCATCACACACACTTGTCACATGTAAGTTTGATTGAATGTTTTAAAGATTGAATTTGACAGTTTTCCTGGACCTTAATTCTTAGTAGCTTGCTAATATCTCATATCTAGCAATAGTATAGATTTGAGGTTCTTTGTTCTTTTGGTTGTTTTTCTGTTGCTTATATCTGATATTTTATCCTCACATATTTAGTTTGCCTTTTTCTTTTGCTATTAAGAAATAGATATATTAAATGTGTGACAGATAGTAATTTATTTTTTTTCTTGGTTCATCACATACTGTACCTGCTGCGGCTTGCATGAATTTTTACACATTTCAAAATGCAAATGAGCATATTCTGATAATATATGACTTACAGTTGATTTTACTCTTATTTTTGCTTAGCAAGCAAGTCATAGAACCATACTTGTCAGAAAAAAGTCACTGAAGCGTCAGTCAATAATTTTTAATTATTTCTTTCATTCTTTCCTGACTTATTTGTCTCTACTTTTTACGGTTAATGCTATGCTTACAAGTTGTCACTTGTTGGGAAGAATGGGATCAGTACTGACCAGATTCTACTGTTCATGTTTTAACTTTCCAGCCAAATATGGAGGGAGGGCGCAACTGCTATGCTGATGAGCATTACTTGCCAACCATTTTTAATGTCAGTGCATCAATCTGTTCTCATTTAATTTAATTTGCAATAGAAGTCATCTCTCTTTATTCCAGCTGACTTGTATGGTGTATGTTTTAGATGCTTGATCCAGGTGGAATTGCAAATTGGTCAGTAACATATGTTGATTGGTCTGAAAGAAAATGGCATCCAAGGTCTTACAGAGCTCGGGATATTAGTCATCAACTCATGAGAAAAATAGCAGTATGTAGCAAAATTTATTCTCTTTCCCTTCAGATGTTTTTATGCTCTTCATGTTGAATCATCAAAGTACTTGTTTTCTTCTTGTTGTCCATGAGAGGTGAGGTGTTCAAGTTCTATGAATATACTCTATACTTCAAGTCTAGTTATGCCAGTGTCAGAACTTTGGAACTTATATTCAGTTAGTGAGGTTCATGTATCATAGACTACATAGCAAATAGCCTAAACTCATAATTGTAGTCTTGTAAATAGGAGTAGTAATTAAGACATCGATAATATATGATGTGTATATAGATCCCCTCAATGCTGAAAAAAAATCAATCAGTAATATTCAGTGAGTCAAACCTTCTATCTCTTCCTTTTCAAGTTGGTGCCAGCGTGTGTTTCAATCCTGCTCTTTTTCACTCATAGTTAGTGTGCCAACTGCCAAGTGATAAGATAGCTGAGTGTCCTGCCGGCTGTCACCATCTCTACCTTGCGTCCTACCTACAACCCTTCTGTTATTGTGAGGGGCTTCTCTTTTTTCTGGAAACAATTTTTTCTTCTGGCAACTTCTCTGCCACACATGCAGCCGTACAACCATTAGAATCACAATTGCCACCTCCACATCAGCCGGAATCCAAAAAGTCCACAGTGCAACTAGAATTTCATTAGTTTTGGTGGTGGGAGCAGAGTGATGGGGGTGATAGGTTGTAGACTTGAGTATTTGGGTGTATTGGGATTATGGTTTAGCATTACGTTGTTATTCTATGCAATCTCCATTGATCCAAGTCAGCTTCCTCTCTGTTTCCCTTATGTCCATTTTTTTCCTTCCCAATCTTTGTTTCCTACTTACCTCCTTGTCTTTTCCTTGTTACTTTACAAGGTTCCAAACATAGCATTTATCTTCAATTATACTTAATGGCATGATTTCATTCCCTGCAGTACATTGATGAAAGTCCGCATTATACAAGTGATGAGAAGGTATAAATCTCGTTCCTCTAAATTGGGTTCAGAAGTCCATGTTGTGTTATATTGCTTCTGTATCTATTGAATAGATGCATCATAATCGGTTTTCATTTTCATATGCCTTGCAGAGGGTGGTGATTACGCCTTGCATATTGAACGGTTCGAAACGATCGTGTTATCTATTTGCCCGGAAGTTTTTGCCGGAAACTCTGGATAAATTGATGCGGCTTTTTGCTAATACCACAATATTCTAAAGAATTTATGCCTCATTGTCATTCTTTGGTGAATCAACACCATGTGATCCCCAGTGTCACCACGGTCCTTCCACTTATGATTTTCTTATGATAAGTGCATTAAGGCAGCTGGATAAAATGCTTAGGAAGACAAGCTGATTCAGTCGGAAAAAGAATTGCTTAGCTGGACGAAACTGCTTGAGCTTGTCTACTTGGATGATTTGTTGTTATTTTAGTCTTCTTTTATTTAATTTTTTTTTTTATAAATATTTTGAACAGATTTTTCTGAAAGGAGAAATTTTGGAATCCTCGATAGAGACTAGAGACGGAGGGGTTTGGGTTTTGATTTTGACTCTGGACGCTAACCTGCTACTTATTTCTGTTATTGCTTTGGAAATTTTCTGCCTCCAGCGTTGAAAATTATACTTGGTGAATGGTATGTCGGAATATTTTGTTTTATATTTAAATTTTTACTCAATTTTGTTTTGAGCATTTTTTATTTAATTATTCTTTATACCTACAAGTGTGCGGAATTCATTCGTCTGTCTTATTGGCAGAAATGTAGGCGATTGCTGTGGTGCACAACTTACAAGAGGCATGGTGCCACTTGTGAAAATTTGTGTTCATATTGCTCTCATCAAAGTTTGGCACACCATATATTCCGTCATCTAATGGTCAAAGATTTAATGGACTATTAATGCACCAATTTTAATTTGATCGCTGCTTCGAAAAAGATAAATTATTTGATCACATTATACATTATTTTTCACCCTCATCCTTCAACCGACCACCATCAAACGCCAACTCCCACAACTTAACCACTCCCCTGCTTCCTATTCTGATCACTTCAACCTTGATCCTACGGTGCTGGCAGGTTTTATATGTGTAACGTCCTCTTAATTTTAATATTACGTGAAGTCACAAACAGACATTTATTAAATGTTGTTTATGGGCGGAGGAAGCTTTCGAAAATACATTGCGAAAATTGTAATATATTTTAGTAAAATATCTTTTGAAAATTGTCGTAGGCTATAGCGGATAGAATAATGAATACACGCGTGTTGTAAATAATTAAATAATTAAATAATTGTCAATAATAATAATACTCAAACGAATACAATTGAAGAAATAATCCATGGCATCAAATTGAATCCAAAACTGTAAATAATCCTTAACGCAATTCGCTTTCCAACATTTCCTAGACTAAATCTGGAGACGACATGAAAATAACGTAGGAGTGAGAATAATTTTTCAGTAGGACTTTCTAGTGTCATTGTAAACGTTTCAGTCACCCAATTTATTTGTAAAATCATGTCATGCTGCATATAAGTTCAATTACAAGGTGTTTGCAAAGTTTAAGAGTAGGTTTATTTTAACAACTACCTTATATCTTAACAATTGATACACATAAAATGTGCAATGCAGAATGATATGAATGCACTTTGATTCTTTATACTTTGACTTAGTGCGCACTTGGATTCCTCCTACTCATAGTTGGAACTTGTGGATCAATGACTCAAGCCCTACAACCTATGCTTTGATGATAACACAACAAACTTGTAAAAAGGATTTGGAAATCAAGAGCAACACGTTTAACATATCAACAAATGACCTTCCTAGTAAGAACAGGATCTAAACGGAAATGTCAACATGTCAAAACCACAAAGGTTTATTAGAATAGAACACTTGGCAGAGCTATGATCTCCATAAGACATGTTATTGCCTTTGACATTGTATTGTTCTAAAGGTGTTGGAGCATACAATATCACCCGCTTTAGTGATGGCAATAACATAATTAAAAAGTTCTTTTTATAGATAAAAATATCAAAGTACTTGGACTGATGGAATCGTTTTGATTCATCATGAACATCTTCTAATTCTAAGATTTTCTTTTTCTTTTTCAAAACGATAATTTCTATGTTATTCGAGAAGACTGTTCATGAGGCGATCTAAAAATTTTATGACATTTTTCTTTTAAAAATAAACAGGATTGTGTGCCAGAGCCAGGATGAGAAGGTTATTAGGGGAATGATTCGGGTTGGTGGTGGTGGTGGGGTTAGGGAGCAAGGGTGGAAGGTTGGTTCTGTTGAAGGTTCTTGGTTGAGTTGTGGTGGTAGGGTTCCATGAATGGTTGCAAGAGTTGTAGGCTGGAATGGTTGGCTTATGGGTTGGATGGTTTCGTTCTTCATACATGAGAGCCAAGGCCACAACATTTAGCAAGGTATCAGGACCTCGAGCTAGTACATCTAATCAAATATCATTTCTAAGACCACTAATGAAGCATTCCATAAGTGCATAAGGACTAACCCCAAATATTCTATTTTCAAGATACATAAATTGAGTGTAGGAATCATTCACGACACCTTTCTGAATTAGCTTAAACAAGTTACCCCAAGTGTAATCAAACGGTTATGGCCCAAATTCGATCTCTGTTGCATGCTTGAGTTCCTACCAGTAGTGAAAGGGATGGGAACGTTGCGTCATCTGAAACCATGGAATGGCATCCTTCTTCATGTGCACTTAGGCGATTGTGATCCTGTCTACATCTAAGGTCTCGTAGTAGTCGAAAAATTGATTTGCTTTGAAAATCCATTTAAGCACACCTGACCCATCAAATTTTGGAAACTCCAACTTAATAGACCTTGTAGTGAATGGTTGGTGGCCATTATGATGTGGATTTGTTGTTGAGATCGAGCCACCATGGTGGTGTGGAGGAGGATTGGACTTGAAGGCTTCTAAAAATTGTTGGAAGATTGATCTTGCTTCTCCAATAACTCCATGATCGTCTTGGTATAAGCCTTCTCCGCATTGTTGGGTGCCATGGTGTGATGATAGCACCAATTGTAACAGTGAAGAAGAGAGAATTACATAAAATATGGCTCAACTAAGATTAATATCGGAATTATCACAGAACATAATTCAAGAAATCTTTATAACTATTCTCAATGGAACAATAAAGCTCAAAATTAAAATAGAGATTCACAACGAGGACTCTCCTTAGACCGATCACTTGAATTCCTTGGCCTCCCTTGCAAGCTCACCAGCAAAGGATAAAAGACTAAGAAAACAAGTACACTTAGTGTGGTCCTTGAGCTAAACTCTATAAGTACTACCTACATCATTCAGAGAGGAATCACCATTAGAGAAGAGTGATAAGCTAGAAGTTCGTTCAGATAAAAAGGATAAAAACTTACTTCACTCATGCCTTTCCCATTGAGTAGCCATTGAGCTTTAAAGGAAGCTTACAAATCCCCTGGCTCCTTCTAGATCCCTGATCAATCAAATCATGTGCCACCTGGCTTCCTGACCTAACTAACTCTTCTTGATTGTGCTCATGCTGAACTGCTTTGTGGTTGTCCAGCTCAATTCCATTTGTGCCCTTGTTCATCTCTTGAGAAGTCCCTTGTTTGTCCTTGTTGCTTGTTACATTAAGTGTATCCAAAAACTTCATATATATATATTGGAACTAAATAGACTTTATATTGTCAAAATTAAATAAAAGACCTATTGTTTTTTTTATAAGGAATAAATAATTTATGTAGGTTTTCACGCTGATATTTGTTTCATAAAAAGGATCATCAAATTTTGTTTTCTTCAAAAAATTATATTTTAAGAACAAAAAAAAAATGACAATCATATTATTGAAAATTATTTACACAATTTTAACTTTTATTATCTTCTGACCCAAAAATAATAATTTATTAACAAGGTAAATAGTATGCCCCTCTTTCAAAATTTTGACGTTTGTTGTAAGATATGTTTACTTATTTTAGGGAATGAGTATTTAAGAATGTTTTATTTTCGCGTTTGTTTCAAGGTATAAAAATTTATTTTTGGGAACAAATCATTCCCAAGAAAATAATATACCCAAGTTTTTATGCATTTTTATTCCCATTTCAAAAGTTGTTAATGTTTTATTCTCATGTCATGGGAATGAGAATATTATACGTAAAATACTAATTTATCCTTAATTTTATTTTAAAAAATAAAATAATAATAATAAAATTAAATTTGTTAAGGATAATTTGATAATCATCAGGCAAGTTGTTGTTGAGATGTATTTTCCATGGTTGCTAAGATCTTCCCTACTCACCGTCATTCAAATATCTATCATGCACCCTCAATTTTAGAAAAGAGAGAAGAAAGTGAGATTGCGTTTTGGCTCTGATACCAAGCGTATCGGGAGCCTAGCTACCGTAAGACACAACCATTACTTTAAGCAAGGCGAGACATTTTCGGCACCCATAGCCTACTTTTTCGAGCCACAACTTACTCATAATGGTCATCCCTTACAATAGATAGGACCGGAGGGCAAGGATCTTTATCCGGCATCTTTCTGATGTACAGGTTCCTCTTAGAGAGGCAAGTACAGAGCATACTTCAAGCCTAGATACTCACTTATCTTCTCTTCTTCAGATACTAATAGAGCATGGGTTGATATAGGAACTCAAGTTTTCAGGAAGAGAGAGAGACTTTAGAAAGCCATAGGTTTGTAAAACAGAAGATATTATTTCCTTCTGATTTTTCGATATCTTACAACAAGCTGGAAGTCCCAATTTATAGAAGACTCCCTGAACTAAAAGACAAACAAAGAGATAAGCAAGAAATCTTAACTTTCATCCTGAGCCATACACGTTTTTGACAGGATAAGGTCGGTCTTGCTTTTCCTACTTTTACAGACTCGATGTGACGACTCACCATTATTAAAGCAACTTTACTTTTGTACAGACTCGACTTTATTAAAGTTGCTGCTACAGTTAATGTGATCTATTGTCGTCTACGGACTGGGAGAGCGATTGTTGACCCAGTCAGAGTACTCGTCGGCTTCCTTGTGGTTGTTTTATGTTGAAGCCGTTTATATCATGGAGATGGGTTATGAATTCTTCCTTATAGAAGGGTGGAGTAGCATCCTTCATGAACAGACTATAGAAGTATGTCCCATAGATTCTGGCATGGTTTTGGGTCCATAGCATCTTTGTCTGTGGATGTTGGAAATATGGCCTGTGGAGGACATATAAGGATACCAAATCTTTGGTTTGTTCATCGTCCATCTTCCATACATTAAGTCTCCCCAGTTCTTGTTCTATGTCTTTTTTCCAGAGCTCAATGGGCTGATACCATTCAAGTGTTTTCCATAGAAGGCTTTCCCGATTTGCCTCATCTTCTAAAAACATTTTCATGGAGAAAGTGGGAAACACTACAGGATAGGTGTATATCATGGTGACACACCATAGGAACCATCTGTCTGATTCGAGAAACGGTTTTCCTATCATGATGGCAAAAATGTTGAGATAAGGTGCCATGGGATTGAACCAGTGCTGGTTAGGCTGGATGTCCTTTTTTCTGAGAGAGATGGCTAGGTACCTGAACATTTGGGTGATGGCGAACTCTTTCAGGTAAGTTGGAGTGAGTGGGAGGTTGGTATTGAGGTTAGGAGGGAAAATGGTGTTGGCTGTGTTTAGGTTTGACTTTGAAACAGGGGGATTTGAGCTGGAAGCTCCAGTATTCATCATTATAAGAGGGTAAGAATGGGAGGAGGAGTAAATGTTGATTTGTTTGGCTGGTCTAGACAGGAAATTTGGGATAAGATTCTTGGTTCCCTTAATATGTTCCACAGTGAAATCATATCTTGAAAACCATTCTTTTAGCCTGAGGATTTGAGAATTTGGAGGCACTTGGTTCTTGAATTCTAAGATTCTTAGAAATGATGAGTTATCAAGTTGGACTTCAAAATGATGTCCACGTAGGTGGAAATCAAATTTTTGGATTCCATACTTGACTGCAAGAGTCTCCTTGAAGGTGGTGTAGTAATGGTGTTCTGCTGGTTTGAACTGTCCACTGGCATGGCTGCAGTAGAATTTTTGTTTGTCAACTTCTTCTAACAGAACAGCCCCCAGTGATAGTCACTTGCATCAGTCTGAAGGATTTGTTTTCTTTCTCCGGGAATCTTCAGGGCTGGCAGGTTCTGTGCAGCCTGTTTTAAGGCTTTGACAGCTTCTGTTTGTTCTGGTCCCCAAGGTGGAGGATTTTTCTTTAGAAGTTTGGATAGTCTTTGATATGAACCCAACCATCAAGTCAATTGACCAAGTCCAAGTAAATGGGGGCCCAATGACAAGGGGAAAGATGAGAAAAATACGAGAAATAGTTAATAAAGAAATATTGGCTCTAAATAATCAATGGCAATCTGAAAATACAAGCCCAAAAAAAGTAATGATCATCCAAGCCCAAAACCAATAATGTTGTCATTGGACTTTGAGCAGCCTGTGATAATTGGGTCATAACTTGGGCTGTAGTAATCCAATTAAGATGAAACCGGTGCCATTTGAAAGTTAAGACANGTAAGATATGTTTACTTATTTTAGGGAATGAGTATTTAAGAATGTTTTATTTTCGCGTTTGTTTCAAGGTATAAAAATTTATTTTTGGGAACAAATCATTCCCAAGAAAATAATATACCCAAGTTTTTATGCATTTTTATTCCCATTTCAAAAGTTGTTAATGTTTTATTCTCATGTCATGGGAATGAGAATATTATACGTAAAATACTAATTTATCCTTAATTTTATTTTAAAAAATAAAATAATAATAATAAAATTAAATTTGTTAAGGATAATTTGATAATCATCAGGCAAGTTGTTGTTGAGATGTATTTTCCATGGTTGCTAAGATCTTCCCTACTCACCGTCATTCAAATATCTATCATGCACCCTCAATTTTAGAAAAGAGAGAAGAAAGTGAGATTGCGTTTTGGCTCTGATACCAAGCGTATCGGGAGCCTAGCTACCGTAAGACACAACCATTACTTTAAGCAAGGCGAGACATTTTCGGCACCCATAGCCTACTTTTTCGAGCCACAACTTACTCATAATGGTCATCCCTTACAATAGATAGGACCGGAGGGCAAGGATCTTTATCCGGCATCTTTCTGATGTACAGGTTCCTCTTAGAGAGGCAAGTACAGAGCATACTTCAAGCCTAGATACTCACTTATCTTCTCTTCTTCAGATACTAATAGAGCATGGGTTGATATAGGAACTCAAGTTTTCAGGAAGAGAGAGAGACTTTAGAAAGCCATAGGTTTGTAAAACAGAAGATATTATTTCCTTCTGATTTTTCGATATCTTACAACAAGCTGGAAGTCCCAATTTATAGAAGACTCCCTGAACTAAAAGACAAACAAAGAGATAAGCAAGAAATCTTAACTTTCATCCTGAGCCATACACGTTTTTGACAGGATAAGGTCGGTCTTGCTTTTCCTACTTTTACAGACTCGATGTGACGACTCACCATTATTAAAGCAACTTTACTTTTGTACAGACTCGACTTTATTAAAGTTGCTGCTACAGTTAATGTGATCTATTGTCGTCTACGGACTGGGAGAGCGATTGTTGACCCAGTCAGAGTACTCGTCGGCTTCCTTGTGGTTGTTTTATGTTGAAGCCGTTTATATCATGGAGATGGGTTATGAATTCTTCCTTATAGAAGGGTGGAGTAGCATCCTTCATGAACAGACTATAGAAGTATGTCCCATAGATTCTGGCATGGTTTTGGGTCCATAGCATCTTTGTCTGTGGATGTTGGAAATATGGCCTGTGGAGGACATATAAGGATACCAAATCTTTGGTTTGTTCATCGTCCATCTTCCATACATTAAGTCTCCCCAGTTCTTGTTCTATGTCTTTTTTCCAGAGCTCAATGGGCTGATACCATTCAAGTGTTTTCCATAGAAGGCTTTCCCGATTTGCCTCATCTTCTAAAAACATTTTCATGGAGAAAGTGGGAAACACTACAGGATAGGTGTATATCATGGTGACACACCATAGGAACCATCTGTCTGATTCGAGAAACGGTTTTCCTATCATGATGGCAAAAATGTTGAGATAAGGTGCCATGGGATTGAACCAGTGCTGGTTAGGCTGGATGTCCTTTTTTCTGAGAGAGATGGCTAGGTACCTGAACATTTGGGTGATGGCGAACTCTTTCAGGTAAGTTGGAGTGAGTGGGAGGTTGGTATTGAGGTTAGGAGGGAAAATGGTGTTGGCTGTGTTTAGGTTTGACTTTGAAACAGGGGGATTTGAGCTGGAAGCTCCAGTATTCATCATTATAAGAGGGTAAGAATGGGAGGAGGAGTAAATGTTGATTTGTTTGGCTGGTCTAGACAGGAAATTTGGGATAAGATTCTTGGTTCCCTTAATATGTTCCACAGTGAAATCATATCTTGAAAACCATTCTTTTAGCCTGAGGATTTGAGAATTTGGAGGCACTTGGTTCTTGAATTCTAAGATTCTTAGAAATGATGAGTTATCAAGTTGGACTTCAAAATGATGTCCACGTAGGTGGAAATCAAATTTTTGGATTCCATACTTGACTGCAAGAGTCTCCTTGAAGGTGGTGTAGTAATGGTGTTCTGCTGGTTTGAACTGTCCACTGGCATGGCTGCAGTAGAATTTTTGTTTGTCAACTTCTTCTAACAGAACAGCCCCCAGTGATAGTCACTTGCATCAGTCTGAAGGATTTGTTTTCTTTCTCCGGGAATCTTCAGGGCTGGCAGGTTCTGTGCAGCCTGTTTTAAGGCTTTGACAGCTTCTGTTTGTTCTGGTCCCCAAGGTGGAGGATTTTTCTTTAGAAGTTTGGATAGTCTTTGATATGAACCCAACCATCAAGTCAATTGACCAAGTCCAAGTAAATGGGGGCCCAATGACAAGGGGAAAGATGAGAAAAATACGAGAAATAGTTAATAAAGAAATATTGGCTCTAAATAATCAATGGCAATCTGAAAATACAAGCCCAAAAAAAGTAATGATCATCCAAGCCCAAAACCAATAATGTTGTCATTGGACTTTGAGCAGCCTGTGATAATTGGGTCATAACTTGGGCTGTAGTAATCCAATTAAGATGAAACCGGTGCCATTTGAAAGTTAAGACAAAATGCTTCAATTTCCATGAAGACAAGAAGACCAAACGAAGTCTTTTAGATGGCCATTTTCGTTGGTGAAGTTAACAACCAATTTTATTAGCGGAGCATTTAACTTTGGGAGGTGGAATTTTAGTGCATGGTTTTTAGTGGCTTATAATGTAGTGGGTAATCAATGTTAAATAGTGACCAATAAATTTCTAAATAGTGGTGATTTGAAAGGGTTCTAATAAGTCCTATAAATAGGAGAACTTTGTAATTCAGAAAGCATCCTTGAAGTGAAATACAATCTGAATTTTCAGAATTCTTTCTCCCATTGTGAGAGTTTTTATTATATCTTCTTTTGCTCTTGTGAGGCCTTGTCTTGTCAATCTTCTTTATAAGGTTAGTAATTCAAACTTCCAAAAGCCCCCAATTCGTGCTTCAACCCAGGTGCGTTGTTGTGTGGTTTGGTTTAATTGTGTTCGTGGTTGGACAATCGTCTAATTAGCAGGTCACGTTTCCCTTTAACGTTGGTTGGCTAATTACAACTGTCAGGTCATTGAACTCTACAAACTTAGGGTCTATCACTCCCAATTTTTCCTTTCCAAATCTGGAGTGTTTACTCATATCCCTCTTTTCAATTGTTGTTTTATTTGAATTCCTTATTGTTTTGCCTACGCCGTGAAGATTGGGCCAAATTCCTCTAGAGGTTCATATCAGTCTTGAAGTATGCGTGGACACTTGTGGTATGAAATCCCTGATATAATTGATGATACCAAGGAATTGTTGGATTTGCTTCACTGTCATCCCTTCGTCTAGGAACTTGGGAAGTTCTTCAGCGATGTGGGGTTGAGGAACGTATTGTCCATGGGAGAAATGTATCCCCAAGAAATCCATTTCTTTGGTGCCCACCTGAGACTTTTTTGCTGAGAGCATTACTCCATATTGGTTGCAGATGCGATAGAACTGATCTAAGAGGTGATGGTGACTTTCTTCATCAGGGGAGAAAAGTAAGATGTCATCAATGTAGATCAGGGCACTGTGAAGGAGTGGCTCAAAGATTTTTGTCATGGCCTTTTGAAAAAGGGAAGGAGCCACTTTTAGACCGAAAGGCAAGACGGTCCATTGATAATGGGCATTCGGAATGCAAAAAGCCGTCTTGGGCCTATCTTTGGGCTCCAGGCCCAACTTCCAGAAACCTGATTTGAGGTCAAACTTGGAAAAGATATAGGCATTTTTGATATAGGTATACAGGGAGTATATCTTTGGGAGAGGAAATTTATCATCCTTCAGAAATTGATTGAGTGGCCTGTAGTCAATGACAAGCCATTTTTTCCCCCAAACCTGTTCTGATCTTTTATTTACATAAAAGGCTTGGCACGCCCAATCTGACTTGGTTGGTTCAATGAGACCTTGTTTCAGGAGCTGTTGGCATTCTTCAAATGCTGCTTTCCTATCCGAAGGGGACATCCCTGGATGGGTTGCCTTGGTACGATTAATGTCTTCATTTATCTTAAGAGGTAGCTCCACGAAGAACTCTTTGTTCTTCCACAGAGGACTGGGATGGCGAAAAAGATCATGGCTGTCAGCACACAGCTTCAAGAGTTTTTCTTTGATTTCTTCATATCCAGGCGGGGCTTCTGCCAATGAAAAAAGTGTGGCTACAGGAGTGAAAGGCTTGTAGTTTCTTCTGAACTTCAGGCCGTGAGGAAAGATCTGGATTCTTTGGTTCTGGACAAGAACATCCATTCCAATCAGCAA
Source organism: Nissolia schottii (assembly GCA_003254905.1). Taxonomy (NCBI): domain Eukaryota; kingdom Viridiplantae; phylum Streptophyta; class Magnoliopsida; order Fabales; family Fabaceae; genus Nissolia; species Nissolia schottii. The sequence goes on from QANU01098817.1 coordinate 98,917, forward strand.
ATCCTTTCCGGGAAGATCTGTGCCAATGACTTTTGACCAGATGATGCAGTCAGGGAAGATTTTGATTCCAATCCGATTTTTTGTGATCAGACTAGTCTTAAATCTTTTCCCACTAGCACCGATTAGGGTGTGAGTCTTCTGTTCCCATGCTTCGGATGGTAGGACTGCTGGATTCATCAGGGTCTTCATAGCTCCTGTTTCTATGAATGCGATGGCTCTTATCGGGTTATGATATTTGGAAGGCAGAATGTTGACTTCCACATTTGGCAGTGGTGGTGCTTCGGCAGATTTGTTTATCTCAATATCTTCCCTATAGCGCTGTACCTGCAAAACAGGAAAGTTGTTATCTTCCTCTTCGGAGGTCTCAGACTCGTCACTAGTTTCTGGGCCTGAGTAGTCAATGCCGAATACAGTATGAGTATCTGCCTCTTCTTACTCATCATACCAGGACTCTACATCTTCATCGTCTTCAAGATCAAGGGTCTTGACTAGCCGAACAGCCTTCTCCCTCTTGTTTGGACATTGTTTTGAGAAGTGGCCTTGCTTTCCACAAATGAAACATCTGCGAGCACTTTTTCCTCAGAATGGCTTTTTCTTGAAGAACTTCACCTTCTTCTTTTTCTTGGTGAAATCCTTGTTCTTCCTCTTGAGGAAAGATTTAGATTTGCAGTTGCAGGTTTTGTCTTTGCACTTGATCTCCAGATAGTTCTTCTTACATGCCTTGGTATACTTCTTCCGGTTCTGAAGCAATCCTTCGAACATCTTTTGCTGGCTACAAACTTTGTCAAGAGCAGCATAGCAAGTTTGTTGAAGTTCTCCCAGAGTCATCTGCACGATATCCTTTTGCAAGGCTGCTATCATGCGATGCATCTCTTCTTGAAGTTCTTCCGGCAAAGAATTGACATACTAGGATCATTATAGCCATTCAATTGGTAAAACCTTTGTGACATTCACTGGTAATGGCGTTTAATGTCCTGTCGTTTGAGAGAGCAGCACTTCATGTCAAAATACTCTTTTCTCCCGATAAACTCTTAGTGGAGAACAGCAATGACTTCATCAACGGAACTAAGCCGGTGGAATTGGTCCTGTTTAACTGCTCCTAGGCTGTGGTACCATTCTTTCAAGACTCCTGTCATGTGAGCACAGAATTCCTCGATGACTTTGTATTGGTCTGCATCTACTGAGATCATCTTAGCATCCATCCATGCTTTGAAATCCAGAAGTCTTTTCCTCCATTATGAAGGAGGAATATTATCAATGGTGAACAGAGGGGACCCGGATGGTGGAGGAGTGATAATTTCTTGGGAATTCAGAGTTGTCTTCTAGTCCTCTGTACTAATGGATGTTGTCATGAGGACATGGGAGATATCAACATACTCCTCTTCACTCTGGGTCTCTTCATCAGATGCCATGGCTGAAATCATCATTGCTTCTGTCTCTGGAGGGGACGTACTGGATGATTCAGTCATGCTCTTCTTTGTTGAAGGCTCTGGTGCTTTAGTGGCTTCATCTGAGGTTTTGGCTACTTCCTTCCTTTTTTGAGAGTCTTTTGGTCTCATTGCTTTAAAAAAGGTGGTTTTTTGTGGTTTTATGTGTGGTGGTAAAAGAGGTGGTGGCTCATATAGTTGGTAGGGCTTGGCTCCAGGAAAAGGTTTTGGCGGTAGCGTAAAATAGGGACTTTTGTCTTCAACTCTTTTGGGTTGAAGATTTTCTACGTGCCTTTGGAGTTCTTCAAACTGGCGATGGAGCTTTGATAGTTCTCTTTCCTTCTGGTCGAAGACCTTGTCATAGATGCTTTTCCCAGTAAGTTGTTTGACTTCTACTTCTAGGACTTCAATCCTAGCTTTGGCTTCCTTGTAGTACTTTTGCATCTTTTCGGACAGGACTTCTAGCTTTTTGTCGACTGATTCTACTATATTTTCAACCCGATCATCGATCCTTCTTAGAAGCTTATTTTGGGCCAGGGAATTTTCAGTCTGCCAGTTAAGAACTTCTTCTGCTTGAGAGACCGCCTTAAGCTTTCCATCGGCTTGGATTTCTGTCTGCTAGACAAAGGGTTTAGTTTGAATTTTTATGACAGGGTTTGTTTTCTTCTCAAGGGAAGGGAATTGGTCATCATAGGATGAAGATGAAGTTGCGAACATCATACAAGGTATTTCTTTTGGCTGAGTAGGTCTGGTAAGATTACCCTGGTATGGTGCCGGTGGAGGCCAGGTGATCAAATCTGGATCATTTGGAGGAGGAGGATACTTTTCTTTCCTCAGCATCCTAAGTCCCTCGTTGTATAAGGGCAAAGGTTCCTCCTTTTTCCAGATGCCAACCCAGGGGCCCTGCTCTGGCTTTGGTCTTCTGAAAGGAGGCATGGGTTTGCACGATTTCCTGGCTCTTCTCTGTCTCCTAGAGATTCTCTAGCCAGGTTCCTCATCATCATCACTCCCTGCTTCATCACAGCTGCAATCGGAGTCACACATCTCAAGTGCAACGTCCCAAGGAAAATGACCATTCATCTTGTCAGAATAAACCAGATGTCCATCTGCGTATACCGCATAGACCGGCATATCCGTCTCAGCTTCTCCCAAGGAGATCATCATTGTGTGGAAAACGGGAGATTCAGTCCCGCTGGATGAAGACTCATCCTGGGGTTTGAAGATCGTTTTTACTGCTCCGGTCTCAGATCTTCTATAGCTGAAGTCTGTTGAGACGACAGGTTTGAGGGCCTGCTTAAAAGTTTCGTACCCAGTCACCCACTCCATGGGCATGAGTTTTTGCAATTCTTCTTTTGGTAATTGCTTGGGTACTTGGATGATTGAAGGTAGCTTTTCATCCATATCTGCTACGATCATCATGGTGTGGTCATGGTACTCTTTTGCCGTGGGCAGGTCAAAACAATGATCCTGTAGGCGGTATATCAGCTGGTGAGCTAAGGTTGCTGATAGGGCCGGCATGTCTTGCTTTGCTCCCGTGATCTGGACTTGGACCTTAAACTTCTTGGCAGGGTGGGGTCTTTCAGCTAAACGTTGAAATTAGGAAACATGGTTAACACCACGCTGCCCGCGTTTAGTGTAGTTATGACGGTTCCGATGACAGCATGCTCATATTCCACAAAAGTAGAGTCAAGCAAGGTAACCCGTGCCCTGACAGGAAGTGCCTTCCTTCCGTGAAGAGTAAGGATGAGCCTAACGACGCCCAGATGGAGCGCAACATACCCTTCTTGTCTCTAGAGTTTAATGAGATCAGGGCTGATCTCCAAGTCCACATATTGTTCTGCCTGAGTGGCTACCAAAGAGCAGTGGTCCAACCGAGTGGTTTGGATGTATTCTTTTACCCCCAATCGAGGAGTGGAAATAAGCTTCTTCCAAGACCAGATAAAGTTGGATTTGTGTCGGCGGAATACATTATAAGGGCTAAGGAGAGGAGGTAGTACGGATTCTACCTGGGCTCCAGGTGGAACATGGGAGTATTCTATAAGATTGTCGATCTTTGAGGCTAAAGTCTTTTTACATGATTCGGGTATATCCGGAATAGAGAGTTTTGAGGTTAAGGATACAGGGGCAACCATATATATATTTTTATGAATATATATTACCAGCCAAATATATCTATAATTCATTTTCAAGAATCTAAAACAATATTTCCAAAATTTTTAACAAGTGAAACAAAATAAGTTTTGTAGGATTCTCGAGTACAACATTCCTAAACATTATATTCAAGGGCACGTGTAGAGTTATCAAAATGAATCCGATTCGTTTATCTGATTAAATAGATGAGTCAAA
>QANU01098841.1:0-11851 GCA_003254905.1 Nissolia schottii
GATTCCTTGAGAATCTGAAAGCCGTAAAGTAGGTATACATAAATTTAATTTGAACGACAAAAGAGCATAGAAGCTTTCAACGAGCTTGGCATGGTTGTGACAAAACCTAAGCCGTGTCAAGATCCGAGAAAGTGGTTAAAAAGGCTTTCATCAGTGTGGTAGCTAACCACGTAAAGCTCGTTGGAGGAAGACATCGACATGATAGGTACCACCACCCCCTTACCAGGATGGCGAGGGATTGGCCCTTGGACTTGATCAGGTGTGGACACATTTCTCTGTACTCTTCTCTTTACTGGGGTCCCCCATTCCTTTCCTTTCTTTCTTCAAGCCTTGGCCTGTTCTCTTTACTCTCAGGCCTTAGCATGTTCTCTTTATCTCGGGCCTTGGCTCGTTACTATCGAAATCAGGTCTCTTTACCTGCGTTGCTCTTAACCAATCCAGCTTGTCGAATTGGTGAGGGGCATGTCTGTAAGATGTGCCAAGAGAATAGGGATCTTCCTAATTATATAACTACATACTCTGACTAAGGCCGTCCGAATCCTTGGTGATCGGAGCCTTTATACACTGCTTTATTGCCTAGGGTTCAATTATGTACCTTTAACTTTACGTGAATACCTCTAGTTATCTACGGTCGTCCTAGCTCATATGCCGGTCGTTTCCTCATGATGCATGCTTTGGTGTACAGTAATAGGCATACCCGCACTCATTGGATCCCTTAGAACCACTAGAGTCTCAAGTCCTTCAGGTTTTATTCGAAAGGCTAGGGTTACATTCGAATGAATTCCTGCTAACTCTTTCATTCGACTGACCTGGGGATTCAATCGATTGAAACCTTCAGAATTCTTTCATTCGAATGAATTTGGGATTCAATCGATTGAAATCCTAAGATTTTCTTTCATTCGGCTTAGTAAGAATTCAATTGATTGAAAGCTCAAAATTTCCTTTCATTCGACTGAAAACTCTTTCATTCGAATGAAAGCTTATAAAATTTGCTCCCGAGACTTCAGTTCTCATTTTCTCCAGAGACGTTCAAAGTTTACTGTTCCTAGGGTTCCAATCAGTACGGTTATGCATTTCATTTGCTAAAATCTCCCAAAACCCTTTTTACCCTATAATCCCTCAAATTTTTACTTAACAATGGTATAGTCAAATATACACAAAAACATATATACAGTCATAAATTAAACCACATAGACAGTGGGCTTAGGGTTACCCACTTCTTATGCGGATTCAGAATTGATAGGATGATGGTGGAGAATATCCTCGGCACAGTGGTATGCTCCAAGGAATTTTAGAGAGTCCGGCAACGCTCTCGCTATGTGCACGAGCAGTACTAAAAATAAAGAAACTGAAGAGAAAGTAAAATATAAAATTTTAACCCAGGGCCCTTTTATAGCCATGGCCCCCTTCTTGAACATTTATATATATTTATTAATTAATTTTATTATTATATTATTATTTTATTATAAATATCCTAAATATCCTAGCCCCCAGTTAAAGTTCTGTCACTTTTGATCGCTCTTGGGACCAATGCACCCGTGCGCGGATATCTGAAAAATATTCCGAACACATATTCGCGATCTATGAATTTTTCCGGTCAGGATGGCGTACCGAAGCAAGGTATCCAGAAACTTGTTTCCGACAGCCTATTCTTCACAGATCCCTTTGTCCCTCAACTGGATTTCCGTTTTGACCGATCGCAACTCCATGACCGTCTCCAAAGTTCAAAGGAAAGAAATATTGTAAATAATTTTTTCCTGTCCTATCATTGCTTTCCTTTATGCTCTTAATTAGTCAAAATCCATAAATTTCACAAAATGTTTCTAAGGGAAATACTGGGATGTTACATAATGGGTTCCAGGAGATCGATTTTGATCAGGTTTTATTGTTTCTGGTCCCGGTACTCCGCGTACGGTCATTCTAAAAATATTTCGATCACATCCTTGTGATCTCCCAATTTTTCCTAAGTAATATTCTAGGGTCATTTAAGTATTTTATGAGTTCTCGTCTGTAGCCGTACCTTTCACGGATACTTTAAACGCGTTGTTATGCTCTGACGACAATAAGGGTTCATTTTAGTGTCCGTAGAATTTTGAGAAAATGACCAGGATTTTTCCCACAGACAATTTTAATTCCAAGAGTTCATAATTCCAATGGTTTCACCAAACATGAAAATCTCTAAGTATTTAGATAGCGAGATTTTGCTAAGGACAGAGCGGGATGTTATATTCCTCCCCCTAGAAAAATTTTGCCCTCGAAATTTCGTACCTGTGAATAATTCTGGGTAGTCTCTTTTCATATCCTCTTCTAACTCCCATGTTTGTTCCTCTACTCCTTTGTTGCTCCAAAGCACTCGCGCCATTGGAATCTCCTTGTGTCGAGTTTTCCGAGTCTTGTGATCCAGGATCCTATGCGGTTGTAATGGTAAAGCGAGGTCATCTCGTAACTGAAGATCTTCGGATTTCAATACATGCTCTAGAGAAGCATAGTATTTTCTCAATTGCGAAACATAGAAGACATCATGGATATTTGGCAAATTTGGAGGAAGGGCTATGCGGTATGCTACAGGTCCAATGCGTTCCAGAATTTGGAAAGGTCCCATAAAGCGTCGATTCAACTTCTTTACCCTCAATGACCTTCCAATGCCTATTGCAGGTGAAACTTTTAGGAAAACATGGTCCCCTTCCTGAAACTCGAGGGGCCTTCTTCTCACATCCGCATAGCTTTTCTGACGATTCTAGGCTTCGAGAAGTCTCTGACATACTATTTTTACCATTACCTTTGCTTCCTGGAGCTCTTCGGGCTCTAAATTGGTTTGGTCCCAAGGAAAAAATGGGTTCCGCCACGTAGCGAGTCCACGTGTGATGCCACATCAGCAATGTTAACTGATACGTCATCACCGTCCATCCCCAACCGTCCACAGGGACCAAAATCAAACTTCCACATTTTCCAGAGACTAAAACTTGTAATGAGGGACTAAAACCAAACTTTTTCATATTACAAGGACTAAAAACTTAATTAACCCTAATACTTAATAATAAAACATAACACATATATATATCATACAGACTGATTCCGAGCATTACGGTCTAGCTTGAATGCACTACCCAAGTATCTAGGCATCCATAGCTGAGATACTCTATCTGAGTCCACAGATTCCTAGTAGATAGTTCAACGCATTACCTGAAACACCCTAGCTAGTTAGCTTACGCTTAAGTCGTAAGTCATGCTTAACTAGGTTGTTATCTGCTTGGTAGGAATACTTATAGTCCTTTTATTTTTAGAAAAGATCTCTTTACTCCAAATATGGACCGATTTAAATTTTTTTCCTTTATTTATTAAAATATAAGGTATGAGCCGTGCGCGTTTAAGAAAGCATACATATATAAGCAAGCGATAAAGTCTACAAGACTTAGGCGTTTTAACGTCAAACTAAATAAATACACACAGTAAATTCAGAGAAGTCATAACTTAATCCCATCCATACCGGTCCAAAAAAAGGTTGCACATAGGTTTATACTTACATATTACAATTACTTGTACTTAAAAGCTAATGGCACAACAAGTCCATTTAATTATATGTTAAGTGTCATATTTTAGTGTTTTCATCGGTTAAATTGACACTTAATCGCATTGTTTTAGATGTATTTACCAACCAATTTCCCCACTTTTGTAGGATTTTAGCATAGGTTAAAGATGGATAGAAAAGGATAAACTTGAAAGATAAATCCCACAGAGATGAAAGGCACGAAGCAAAAGAGTGAGAAACACTGAAGAATCGAATTTGCTTAAGACCGCTCAGCGGTACGTTACTTCAAAGTGAAGTAACTTAAGCATGCCGCAATCCCTGCAAGCCACCCTGCAGCCGCACTGACACCGCTCAGTGCCTGCCAACCGCTCAGCAGCTTTGACAGATAAGTCAAGCCTCTCTTGTTGAATGGCAAAACTTCAAGCTGAAGCAACCTCCACCGTAGAGGCCGTTCAGTGAGGCCCTGTATCCCCTGAGCAGACCTTGTTGAATTTCGCCTATAAATAGAGCCCTACATTCAGCATTCAAGGCATCCATTATTATTCAATTCCATTCAGAAGCATAGTTATATTCAGAAAGAATTCGGTTTAGAGAGTAATAAATAGGAGGTTAGAGAAGGAGCCAAGACTGGTCAAGGAGCACGGTAGTCCTTGTCATGACAACGTGATAATGTGTCATGGTGAGCGTCCATTACCTTGCTCCTTTGATTTCCTCTTGTAAGATGGGTTTGTAATCCTCTTTTTGTTGGGATTTTGATGATTGTTATAGCATGATTGTATCCATATAACTCTTGTATGAATGAATCTATCAATTCTCTGATTTACATGAATTGATTTTATGTTTAATGCCTGTTTTATTTTAGCTACCTAAAACTTGAATTGAAACTGGATTGTTGCGAGTGAAAACTACATCACTAAGGTTGGAACTAAATCAACTCATCTAATGTTCTTAATTGCTAGAGATAGAATTAGGATTATTAGTCGTTTTAACATCTGAAATAACGTCGGTTTGCTTTNTCATCTAATGTTCTTAATTGCTAGAGATAGAATTAGGATTATTAGTCGTTTTAACATCTGAAATAACGTCGGTTTGCTTTTCATGCTTGAGAGATATGAATAAGATAAGAACTGGTGGTGAGGAATCAAAGAAATGATAATCCATGTGCATTGAGTAAATGGATATATGAAATTGTAATATGATTCAATTCCCAATAAGCTTCCTGATCTACATCTAATTTATTGCCCATTTATCTTTTATTTTATTTACTTATTTTAAAAATTAATCTACAAAACCATCACCATATTGCTTAAGTAACAAACTCAAGAATGGCTTTATTCAACTCCTTGTGGATACGACTATACCTTACTATACTGCAATTGAATCCCTTGAGGATTTGAAAGTTGTAAAGAAGGATATATATAAAACAAGAGTGTAAAAAGCTTTCAACACTATACAAAATACAAAACACGGCGTGCATAAATAAGCTCTATTGTCCTGCTGCTCTCCCTGGCCCCTTGATGTCAGGGTCTTCACTCATTCGGTAACGTATACTCTGCTCCAGCGTACCCATCGTACTGTCCTGGAATCATATGTGAGTGGGGGTGAGAACGTTGAGTCCTCAGTAGGGTCCTTTGGGACATAACTACTCATTTCTTTACTCAATTAAGATTCCACCGCCTAGGGGTCTCTAGGGGAACAATTACACAAAATCCCTACTTGTTATCATCTGTTCTATTCCTGAGCAGCTTTATCTAAATTACTAGATGATCGAGGGAATCTAGTCTTGCTTTACCTATTTATATGTCCTCGCGCTTTCTATTCTTGATCGTCTAGATATTGTGTCCTCTGACCACATACCCACGTAACCTATAGATTGTGGGGCAACCTCGTAATACTGTGTCATTTGGTATGTCCCAACACATAGATTCATGTATATACATACACATTTACATAATTTAGTCATTCATCACATATCTTATGCAGGCAGGAGGTATGGGGTTCTCTTACTCGTCCTGTTAGGATCGCCTAACGGGGTCGCGTCCTTCGTGATCTGTCTGCTGGTCCATACTTCCTCGTACACCTTAGGACTCGTCACTTGGTGGTGTACGACCTAACCTTTCTTGTTTGTTCCTCGATGCAACATGACTCCACCCGCTCACCGGGTGGCAAGGGGCCGCCCTGACAGCGTTACTGGACGTGGACTAATGTCTTACTAGATCCACACTTCCTCGTACAACTTAAGACTTGTCCCCTGGTGCTGTACGACCTAACCTTTCCAGTCTGTTCCTCGAAGCAACATGACTCCACCGGCCCACCGGGTAGCGAGGGCCGCCCTGACAACGTTACCGAAAGCGAACTAATGTCTGACTGACTGTTCTTTTTCTTTCTTTTCTTTCTTTATCCTGCCATGTAACCTCGGTTACGGGCCTAGACCATCCACCGCTGGGGGATGGCGAGGGGCATGTCCTTTAGACGTGCCAAGAGATGGGATTTCCTATTATATAAATACGTACTTATCTTCAAGGTTTTCCGAGCCCTTGTGGCCAGAACCTTCTTAAGATACTTCATTTTCCTAAGGTTCAATTATGATCTTTGTTTAAGCTTGGGTGGTGACTTCTAGTTACCTAGGGTCATCCTAAGGTCCTAACGACGACCTCGGCCTCATGATGTGTAATGAAAATTTTTAGAACCATATACATCAACATAACCTTGTTTGCATAATACAAAAACATACTCCAATGAATGAGAATAATCGGAAACAGTGAGTTGAAAACTTAGGTTATTTGAATGACCTATCAGAAGTTATTCAAGTGACACTGGCACTGGGACTGTCATTCGAATGGCGCAGGGCCATTCAATCGAATAAAACATAAATTTAACTCTCGTGTTGGTGCATAAAACAAGTCATTCGAATGAATGGACCTTTCATTCGAATGACTCAAAATAATTGCTCTCAGGTCAGCGAAAACAGCATCTCATTCGAATGACTATATATGTGTAGTCATTCGAATGACACGAACATTTTACTCCCAGTTCAAAAATCTCGTGGTTCATTTGAAGGACCTATGGCTAGTCATTCGAAGGACCACAGGTCTATGACAGAAGACAACAACATATTCCACCATTCCATGCAACAACACTTAGAGCATTTTCCACACAAACTCAACCACAACCAAAAACACAATTTTCCAGTGTATATTCAGGTTCCATATTGATCAAACAATACATGCAACACAACTTTTTTTAGCCAAGTTCTTACAATAAGCATTTTTTTTCATAAAACCAACCAATGACTTGCATGCAACGTAAAAACCAACACATGCATCTTAATAGAGCACCAAAAAGGGGTGATCAAGCACGAAATTAGCCACTTGTGACAAGAGATGTGTGTAGTGTGGTGAGTGTGAAGTGAGTGCTTTCCCAAGAGTTCCTTGAGAATGCAACCTTGGTGCTTCCTTGCTTGAAAATGGAGACTATGTGCCTTGCTTGCTTGTAAATGGTGGCTTAGTGTTCTAGAGAGAACAAGACAATTTTCTTCTCTAGATTTTTAGTGTAAGAAAATGAGGAGAAGATGATGAGAATGAGGGTGGTTGGGTTCGGTTTTGAGGGGAGGAATTGTAGGCTAGAATGCTTGATTGGTGTTAAGGAAAAATGGTGGTTCTTGGATGGCTTTTCTCTTGGCTTTCTTGGAGAGATTTTGGAATGTTGGAGAAGATGAAAATTTGAGTGTGCTGGTGGTGTCTGGTGTGTACGGTGGTGAAGGGGAAATTTTGGGAAAAATGGGAGAAAATTAATTAAAAATGAATTTAGGAGTAACGATGAGTAATGATGGCTTTGAATTCTTCAAGCCAATGCATGCACATAGTGTATGCAATAAGAAATTGTGACAAGATGTGAGGGTTGTGACCTACACGGCAGCTTGGGCTATTTTCTCCCCAAAATTCGTCTCGTGTTCGGTCGTATTTGATCGTTAACTGTCTAGTTATGCGCGTGACGCGCCCGTGAAAAATTAACGAGCATAAAAATTATCTAAATACAATTTAACACTAATTAAACACTTAAAATAAGAAATTGGGATTTTTCTAAGATATTCTTAATTTCCCCCCGTAAAAAGTGCAATTTTACGGGTATTGCCGGTACACATTTAAATTTTCGGTAATGACCAAAAATTTGTACGAAAAATTATTTAAACATAAAGTCACGTTCTTCAAACAATTATAGTGAGGAATTTAATTTTAGTCGAAGATACTCTAATTTTTCTCTCGTAAGATTGTATTTTACGGGTACCTTCGACTAGTATTTAAATTCCGACGACTACCCGAAATGGGTCCGGGTCTCGCGAAATCCCACGAGATTACAAAATATTATTTTGACTGGTGTTTTTAGAAAATAAATTTTATAATTAAATTCTCAGTCTAAAATAATCAACTCATAATTATTAATTACACGAAATTCCTCTTAGGGAAAAAAGCGTGATGTTACACTACCCAAGCACCTAGGTCCCAATAGCTAATGATAATCATACTTTACCCAAGTTCATAGATTCTTATTAGTTAGTTCAGATTCTAACTACAATGGTACCAAGGGTCAACGTAGGTTGTCGTTAACTTATAGTTCTATCCTATATATAACTTCCTTAAAAACATTTCTAAAACATAATAATTGGTAGCTGAATTGAAGTCTTTCATCCTAGGGTTTCATGCAACATACACATACATCATGCTCATCTTTATGCATAAATAAAACAAATGGTCCCATGTCTTTCTAAAATATTTTCATAAATATTTTCTATAAAAAAGACCTAATAATTTCTAAAATAGCAAACATAATTAATTGATTATAAAAATCTAATTGAAATTCTAAAACATGATTAAAAATATTTTAAAAAAAATACTAATGAAAACATATGCCGTGATTAAATGCCACACTCACTTGGAAATGACTGACGACTAAGGAACAGTGACACTGGGAGCTCCTAATATCGTACGTGGAGGCACTGCTTCTGAACAACCAAAAGAAAATAAAATAAATTAGAAATTCGCACTTAAAGCACAACCTTCAGAGCTCTATGAGTGAATTAGCCAGTAAAAATATTCAGGGGAAACTTTTATTTATAGGAAAAAGCTGACTTGTCAGCCAAGTCACTTTCAACGAGTTGCTGTAGCACTCTAAGAGCGTTGCAGTGCTCAACTTTGTCGTGCTGCCGCAGTGCGCTAGGATCGTTGCAACGGTCCACTGTTTCATTTTTTTTTCCCTATGGGTTGTTATACCATCCTTCGTGACTCGGAAGATTGACGTCCTTACTTTTGTGGAGAACTTCAGGCATTAGTACTTATGTATTGGCAACATAGTGAGGTGAAATTTATTCTATTATACCAAAATACATAATCAAATATAATTGAATTAGAATTCATTTAGCCGACACTAGCTAGGAACTCAAACATGCCATTAGGTATTGTTACACAAAGAGTTCATATACGACTCATTCCACATAAAATTGTCAACAACTTTGGATTGAGGCTAAGACAATAAATAAATAAATAAATAAAGTAAGAATGGGGGAAAATTGGAAGAAACCTTTGAAGCTCTGGGAAAGAAAAAAAATCAAACCTCCAAACCTGAAATAACATAGCCCATGGAGGACACCTGAAACATGTTCGAGATTTGAAACGTCGTTGTCGACGACAACGCGCACGGTTTCTTCTCGTTGCCATCGACAGTGAGTGACGACACAATGGAACCGTTCACCGCGACAAAGGAATACGAAGAGAAATCGATATTCTTAGAGAATTCTTTCTCTCCATCACCACCCTTCAGAACAACCAAGCCGTGTTGAACTTGGAAACGACAGCGTCGGCGACAACTCTGCAATCAATCTCGATCTCCATGGAAGATTTCAGAGTTAAAGAATTTGAAGAAGAAAAAGAATAGTGGTACTGTTGTTGAGTTTGTGATTGGAATAATGGTCCAGCAATATCAGATCCAGCTTCCTTCTTTCTTCCAACAGGACACCACCTGACAAGTAATGGTGACAATGAAACAATATGGCTAAGGTTAATGGCGAGTGTGTGCGGGATGTGGCAGTCGAGGCCGATTGAAGGAACATGATGGTGATGTGCACAACTGAGAAAGGTAGACGATGGCGAAATGGAGTTGGCGACAGAGCAAAATGAGGAGACACAAGGGTTTTGGTTATAGAGAGAAAGAATTGAGAGGATTTGAGAAATGGGTTTTTTTTTCTTGTGTGGGTTTGGTTTGAGAGAGTGGGTTGGGAGGACTTGATGAGAGATGAGCAGTCTATTCGAAGTGCAAAAATAAATAAAAAATATTCAATCAACCACCATGAAATTCTAAGCAACGGCCGCCACCCTCATTCTTATCACAACCATTAAAGTGAATTGCCAGGAAATATGAATTATATTGAATTAGTGGTGGTTGTTCGGAAACCACCGCAAAATGACCGCTGGTAATAACCTATTTTCTAGTAGTGAGGCAAATGCTCATGCAACAAATGTTGTCTACTCGAGAGTTTAAGTAAACTTGTAAACCTTAACAAATTTGAATCATAAATTCGTAAGTGTTTACATACGTAAAAATATGTTATTAGATATATATAATTAGGAATTAAACATGATTAAATGTTATATTTATAATTAACACTGAATAATATTAACTTTAAAATAAAATAAATGAATTTAATATTATAAAATATTCCTTAATGCATAATACTTAGTTGTCATGTCATACTTTATTTTGTATGTGTATTATTTCATATTTCGATAAAACATAGCTCAATTATTATAAATATATAAAATTAACTTAATAAACTCAATAGATATTATCTAACACACACAAAGTTAACTAAGTATCTAACAAAGTTATCAAATTTGTACATTTTGAAGCAAACTCGTAAATTCGTGGGTTGATTATAACTCGTAAATTTGTGGGTTGATTTTAACTTGTAAACTCGTTACTAGAATCGAAAGTTTACTTAAACTCGTATGAGTTTACCAAAAAAGAATTTACATAAGTGTTAACTCATTTTGTTTTGTGAAATCATAAACTCGTATGAGTTTACGAGTTAACTCGTAGAAAGAGAGGAAGATGGACCTGATTTGGGTTTACATATATAATCAGCAGAAATCAAAATGCCGACTGAAGTAGTAAATCGAGTCCGACAAAACAATATTAGAGAGCATAAAAACTTATTTAGAACAATCGAGCAAATATTGAACTGTGCCAATTTGCCCCTGATTTTGATTGGTTGAGACACAACTTTGTGTGATTTTACAATTCTTAAAATATTTTTTTAGGTGTCTTTCAAATATTGATTAAGGAAATATTGGTTAAGGAAAATATTTGAATACTTGCACCGAGTCAAACAGCAATAGTTAGTTGTAGTTAACAATTATTGGTAACTATTGTTTGTTACAACAGTAAATTATGGCAGCTATAGATAGTTAGAAATGTAAATGTAGATTTAGTTCATTTCAAGTTTATTTGGCTAACATTTAGCCTGTATATATAATCCAACATTCCTCGTTAATTTAGATTAGATGAATCATTCACATTATTTACTCAATTTCCTCTCATTCCTCTCTTTGAACTCGGTTCGTCCATATGTGCTTGAAGCTCAATTATAGTTAATCTCCTGCGTATTCCACGAGGTGATTCTAAACAATGAATAAATTACAAGGGTGAAGCACGTGTTCACTTGCTTTCATAAGACAAAGAGATTGTAATCTTCGATGCATACTGTAGAAGAATAATAGAAATTACCAGAGTTACCCGAGGGTGCTAACAGAAAATCCAATTAATAAAAGATAGAAAAACTCCTTTCTCAAATAAATTATTTGTAAAAGTTAATTTTAAAATAATTAATTTCATTATAAAATGACAGAACTTTGGATTTCTGATAAGCTGTGTTAAGATGTTAAGTTGTTAAGATATTTTAGGTTAAAAATTATCTTTTTTAGTTTCTTAGTTTCTATCTGTTCACTACAACAAAAAAGCGTATTACCGTCACAACATTACCGTCGGACACGACCCGACGGTATTACCGTCGGAAAAAATGAAACTTCCGACGGTAACCGATCGACGTGAGAAAAAGGGGACGACTTACCGTTGGATCGGTTGACCGACGGAAATACCGCCGGTAAAGCCTTGGCGGGTAATGGCGGGAATGGACTTTTCGGCGATTTTAACCGACGGAAATTAACACCAGTAGAAATATGGCACGTGCAACCATTACCGGCGGACATATCCGACGGTAATTCCTCCGTAATTTAGCGGCGGCTACACACGACGGAAACGCGAACGGTG
>QANU01098860.1:0-16303 GCA_003254905.1 Nissolia schottii
CTTGCCTCCGAGATTCTCTTGTAAGATGGGTTCCTAACGCTCTTTTTGTTGGGATTTTGATTATTATTGTAGTTTGCTTGTATCCATGTAACTATTACATATGAATCTATCTTTTTCTTATGATTTGCTTGAATGATTTCATGCCTAATGCTAGTTCTGTTTAGTATTTTGATTCTTGATTTGGGACTTACTTACATGAACTAAAGTTATGCTAATTAGGTCATAACCCAATTAAAATCAATAATGCTATGCTTAACTAGAACCTAGACTTGAATGTTGTGAACGAAAGTTACAATCATTAGAGTCTGACCTAAATCAATTCATCTAACCTTGTTGCCGTAACTTGAATAAAGGTTAGCCGTTTTAACATCTGGATCAATGCTGGCGTACCTTGTTAAGCTAGTGTGTGAAAGTGACAGTTTAACAAGGGAAACCTGTGATCTTGTCATGCGCGAAAGTGATGACAAGTTAAGAACTGATGGCGGGCAATCAAACGATAGTTTTATGTAATAAGTAACTGGATGCATGAAACTATGATGTGATTAAAATTCCCAACGAGCTCCGGAACTACCTCTGATTTGTTTCCTATTTTATTTTCCTGCCTTTTATTTATTTAGTCTATATATAAATCAAATTACAAATCTTTCACCTTATTGTGTAATTAAATGAACTCAAGAATGGTATTTTACAACTCCCTGTGGGATCGACCATACCCTATACTGCAATTGGATTCCTTTTGGAATCTGAAAGCCGTAAAGTAGGTATGTATATATAAATTTAATTTGAACGACAAAAGCGCATAGAAGCTTTCAACGAGCTTGGCATGGTTGTGACAAAATCAAAGCCGTGTCAAGATCCGAGAAAGTGGTTAAAAAGGCTTTCATCAACCAGCACGAGAACTTAGATAAGCAATAATAGTTCCCCAGTCACCTAGTAAAGTAGATAAAGTCATTCAGGACTTTAGGCCAGATAATAATCAGTAGGATATTAGTATGCATGTTCACATAGAAACACCTGAGCGGCCTGGTTGATAAGTGAGAAAAGAGATCCCCTACGCTAAGGTTAACCATTGAGGATGACTGTTCTCACCCCCACTCGCTTATGCTTCCAGGGGCAGGCGAAGGTTATGAGGGCTACGAGGAGCCATATGAGGAGGTACCTGCAGAGCAGTGATGGCCCGAGGGCAGATCAACAAAAGACCAGACTTTTTGATATATGTTTTGATATGTATTTTGATGTATTTAGCTTGTATATGTAATCTATGATGATACTGTGTTGATTGTAATTTGTGATGGACCAGATACTTGTTTATGTAATTATGTATCCCAGTAAAGATTATCACTCTTAAGCTTTAGCTCTATCGTGTGTATTATATGCTTTGATTCGCGCGTGCTCATATTTTGCAAATAAAGTAGCAAGTAGGAAAATTTTAAAATGGTCCATATTTTCCTTACTCGGGTATTTTCGAGAGATAATAAAGGACTATAAGTAATCCCACAAAATGATTAACAACCTAGTGAGCATTGCGTACTACTCGAGAGTATGTAGTTAGCTAGGGTGTTACAGTTGGTATCAGAGTAGTTTAGTCCTATGTGAGCCTATGGACTGAGCTGCACTATGCTTCCGGGCATGACTGACGGTGTAGGTCTTTGCTATGTGGTATGTGCTAAGTTCATGTGTACCCGCTTTTCTTGAGACTGATCAACTCGGAATTGTGCAGGTACGACAGATTAGGCATGTCGCCTCGTAGAGACTATACACAGCGGACGATGGAGCCGGTGGAATTTGCTGACAGCCTTCGTGAAATAGCCCAAGCCACTCAGGCTCAGGCCCAAGCCACTCAAGCCCAAGCACAGGCAACGAACCAGATGGCAGCAGCTCCAATGCATCGGAATCTGGCCCTAACAGCTGAAGAGGCAGAAGCGAAAAAGTTTGCTGAGTTTGGAAGAGCAAACCCCCCGACGTGTGAAAGGGTGATGGACCCAGAACTCCTCCATAATTGGATAGCAGAGATGGAACTAGTTTTTGAAGACGTCCCCTGTACAGAGGTGCAAAAAGCTCGATTTGCTACACGGAAGCTACGAGGTGCGGCCAGAACCTGGTGGAACACCACCAGACCTCTTGTGGAATAGCAGGGAGGTCCTGTCACATGGGAGCGATTCACCACTGCACTTTTGAACAAGTATTTCCCTAAGGGGCTCAGGGACCAGAAAGAAGCTGAGTTTATGGAACTGCAACAGGGGGACATGACTGTGGCTGAATATATGTCCACCTTTGAGAGGTTGTGCCGCTACTCCTCTACATATCAGTTGCTCCCTAATGAAGCGTAGAAATGTGGAAAGTTTCAGGGCTGCAGATGGCCATTAACCATTGGGACATCCAAGATTATGCCCTTCTGGTCAATAAGTGTATGACACTAGAGGAGTCGGCCAGGAATTTGGCCAGGGCTAGGACCGCCAGGAACAAGAGGAAGATGGAGGAGCAAGGGAGTTACTCCCAAGCACAGCGACAGAAGGGACCCTTCCAGGCTCCGTCCTTTGGCAGAGGTAGAGGACAGTTTCTCCTACGGCCGCAGCAGTGGACTGTGAGACCCCAGGGTCCAAGGGGACCAGGATTTGTTAGGCCCCCGCAACAGATGATCAGGCCTCAGCAGCCAGCAGTCGGGCCACCGCAACCGAGTAGTGTTCCAAGGAGCTCCGGGTAAGCCCCCCGAGGAGTCCAACCAGGTCAGTAGTTTAGGCCGCCGTGCCCCAAATGCGGGAAGTCCCACCTTGGTGATTGCCTCGTCGGGCAAGGGGTGTGCTACAGGTGTGGACAAAGTGGTCACTTTGCTAAGTTCTGTACAACTGTCCCTCCACTAGCTCAACAACAAGGAAGAGTCTTTACCCTATCTGGGGAGGAGGCTGAGGATGCGGAAGGTTTGATTATGGGTAAGTGCACTATGCTAGGTACTATTTTGACTGTATTATATGATTCGGGAGCCTCGCACTCTTTTATCTCCTACGACAGTGTTAAGAAACTAAACCAGCGTTGCCCTACACGCTAAGGGTGTCTACCCCTACTGCTCCACCAGTTGAGACTCGTCAAGTATGTCTCCAGTGTCCATTTCAGTTACAAGATCGGATGTTCGTAGCTGACCTTATCTGTTTACCCTTAGTAGGCATGGATGTTATTCTAGGGATGGACTGGTTACGCGACAACCAGGTGATCTTGGATTGCGCTAGGAAGTTGGTAACTTTTTCTTCCGTGGTTCCAGCCACGCCACCCTCTCATGAAGGATCAGTAGTATTGTACTGGTGTCTGATGGCAAACCAGGGCTTTATCTTCCTGTCTTCGTCAGAGGTGGAGGCAAGGCAGGACGTGATGCATATTCCGGTGGTGAGTGAGTACCCGGATGTATTCCCAGATGACATTCTAGAGTTTCCCCCGAAAAGGGAAGTGGAATTCTCTATTAGTTTGGTTCCAGGAGCTAGATCAATCTCGATGGCACCATACCGCATGTCCACAGTGGAGCTGCAGGAGTTGAAAAAGCAGCTAGAGGAGCTATTGGACAAGCGGTTCATTCGACCTAGTGCGTCACCATGGGGAGCTCTAGTGTTGTTTGTAAGGAAGAATGATGGCTCGATGAGGCTATGTATTGATTACCAGCAATTGAACAAGGTCACGATCAAGAAAAAGTATCCGTTGCCGAGGATAGATGATTCGATGGATCAACTCCGAGGTGCGAAAGTGTTTTCAAGGATTGATCTGCGATCAGGCTGCCATCAGATACGGGTCTCAGATGAGGATATTCCCAAGACGGCTTTTAGGACTCGCTATGGCCACTATGAGTTCACCGTGATGTCGTTTGGGTTGACTAATGCCCCTGCGATTTTCATGGACTACATGAACCGAATCTTCAGGCCTACTTGGACGAATGCGTAATAGTCTTCATAGATGATATTTTGATATACTCGAAGACTGAGGAGGATCACACTAAGCATCTTAGGTTGGTACTAGACGTCTTGAGGGAGAAGCAGTTGTATGCTAAACTCTCTAAGCGTGAATTCTGGACCAAGGAGGTGAAATTCTTGGGACATATGGTGATAGAGCACGGAATCTCGGTGGATCCGAGCAAGATGGCAGGTGTGATAGAATGGAAGCGACCTACCACGGTTACAGAGATCAGAAGCTTTTTGGGCTTTGCGGGCTACTACCGAAGGTTCATCAAGGGGTTTTCTCAGATGGCGCTACCCCTTACCAAGCTCACCCGCAAGGAGGTTAAGTTCGAGTGGTCACCGGATTGCGAGGAGAGCTTCTGCAGGCTCAAGGAGAAGTTGACTACTGCTCCTATACTGATTTTACCAGATCCGCACACGCCGTATGAGGTGTACTGTGACGCTTCGAGGATGGGACTTGGATGTGTGCTCATACAGAACCGCCAAGTGGTGGCTTATGCCTCCAGACAGCTAAGACCGCATGAGGCAAACTATCCTACCTATGACCTGGAATTAGCAGCTGTGGTTTTTGCGTTGAAGATCTGGAGACACTACCTCTATGGCACTTATTTCGAGGTATTTTCCGACCACAAAAGTTTACAGTATCTTTTTGATCAGAAGGAGCTGAATATGAGGCAGAGGAGGTGGATGGAGCTTCTGAAAGACTATGACTTTGGTTTGAACTACCATCCCAGAAAGGCGAATGTGGTAGCGGATGCATTGAGTAGAAAGGCATTACACATGGCTCAGATGATGGTGGAAGAGTCCAAGCTGCTGGAAGAATTTCGAGACTTGAATTTGGGAGTGGTTAGACAAGAGAATAGTATCAAGCTAGGCCCATTGCAGATTACTAGCAGTTTCAGGAAGAGGATAATCGAAGCTCAGGAGCACTGTCAAGAAGACCTCTGGCTGAAGTTTGTCAAGGCCGCGAAGGAGGGAAAGGTCAAGGAAGCAGTAGTGGGAAGTGATGGCATCATACGCTTTAGCAACCGAGTTTGTGTACCCGATGAGTGTAATTTGCGAAGGGATATTCTGGATGAAGGTCACAAGAGCAAGTTCACTATGCACCCAGGTATCACCAAGATGTATCATGACCTGAAGCAGATGTTTTGGTGGCCAGGCTTGAAGCGAGACGTGGAAGAATGGGTGCAAAGGTGTCTGGTGTGTCAGAAAGCGAAAGTGGAACACCGAAAACCTCCAGGACTATTGACTCCTCTGGAGATACCCGAGTGGAAGTGGTATGATATATCCATGGATTTTGTATCGGGATTGCCACGGACGGCTAGGAATGTGGACTCCATCTGGGTGATTGTTGACCGACTCACCAAGTCTGCCCATTTTATTCTGGTAAAGATGACCTATCCACTGGAAAAGTTGGTGCAACTGTACATACGGGATGTGGTGAGATTACACGGCGTACCGTCGTCCATCATATTAGATAGGGATCCTCGATTCACATCCCGGTTTTGGATCATTTTTCAAAAAGCATATGGGACTCAGTTGGCGTTGAGCACAGCGTATCATCCGCAAACTGATGGACAGACTGAGAGGACGATTCAGACCCTCAAGGATATGTTGAGGGCATGCGCGCTTGATTCACCCAGGTACTGGGATGAGTTGTTGCCGTTCATAGAGTTCGCCTACAACAACAGTTACCATGCTAGTATTGGCATGGCCCCCTTTGAAGCACTCTATGGCTGGAAGTGTCAGTCACCCCTCTGTTGGAACGAGGGTCGTGAGTACAGATACTTGGGACCCGAAGAGACCTAAAAGGCGGAGGAATGTATACAGTGGATCAGACAGCGAATTCTCACAGCTCAGAGTCGTCAGAAGAGTTACGCCAACGTCCGAAGAAGCGCCGCTAGAGTTTCAAGAAGGAGACCATGTGTTCTTGAAGGTCACCCCTACTACAGGCATTGGGAGAGCCATGAAGGTCAAGAAGTTAAGTCCCCGATTCCTTGGACCCTTCCAGATATTAGAGCGCATAGTGGCATATCGGATAGCTCTACCGCCGAACCTGGCAAATGTTCATGTTGTCTTTCATGTGTCACAGTTGAGGAAATATTATGCTTCTCCGGATCATACGCTCGAGCCCGAGAAAATCATCTTAAGAGAGTTTTGCCTTACCGCTGATGCCGCAGAAGATCATTGACCATAAAACCCGGAAGACTCGGAACAAAGAGATCCCAATGGTACGAGTTATCTGGGAGAATGGAAAGGTCGAGGAACAAACTTGGGAGCTGGAGGAAGACATGAAAGCGGCCTATCCAGAACTATTCTCAGGTACGAAATTTCGAGGACGAAATTTTTCTAAGAGGGTGGAATGTAACATCCCAAAACTTCCCTTGGGATAATTTCGCCTGAATCCCAATTGCTGCTCAGTTAGAAGCACTGTTGAGGCGATTATTTGAACGGGGAAAAAATTATTTAGAACATTAATTGCTTCCAAATGCCAGCTGAAACAATTGTTTCAAGGCCGGGCGAGAGGCCACAAGATCCGTGCCCATTTTTGGCCAAAACGAAAAATGCGTCACGTCCTAAAGGTATCCGTAAGATATACTCTCACGGAGAAATATTTCTGAATACCTTAATCGGACATATCACTATGACCAGGAAAATTAGGGGTCGCAGATACGTGTTCGGAATATTTTTTTAATATCCGTACGCGCGCGAAGAGTGGTCAGTTAGATATTTTCATAAAATAATAATATAATATTATGTTTTTATAAACATAAATAAAAGAAAAAAAAAAGAAGAGAAAAAGAAGAGGAAGCAGGGGGGCCAAATGGCCTGCCTATAAAAGGCCCCCCCGTAACTTCAGCAGCAAGGGAAAGAAAAGAGAAAAATTAGAAAGCTACTCTGCCGGTGTCGTTCCAGCACATCACAGATACACTACCGAGCCTAGGAAAAATAAGGGCCCACCAACGCGACGGGGATCGTTCCCTCATCACGAACCTCTGACCGGAACGCGCATAGGAAGTGGGTAATCCTAAGCCCACTGTCTATGTGGTTTATTTGTTGACTGTATAGGTGTATATTTGTGTATTTGTTAAGTAATATTTTGGGAGAATATAATGTAAAAAGGGTTTTGTGAAACTTTGAAAAAAACGAAACGCATAATTGTACTGATTGGAACCTTAGGAACAGTAGAAAGTGAGCACTAGAGTCTCGAAGAGGCGATTTTTCCAGCCTTCATTCGAATACTCCAGGAATTCAGTCGAATAAAAGCCAAAAAAAGCTTTCCTTCGAATGAATTCCTTTGCAGTCATATGAAAGCAAATTTTCAGAATTCAATCAAATGAATCCCCTAGTATTCGAATGAAAGAATGACGGGGGGTCCAGTCGAATGAAAACCCTTTCCAATCGAATGAAAGAACTTCGAACGATTTCATTCGAATGCCCCTACAAGTATTCGAATGAAACCTGGCAGACTTGAGATTTTGGTGGTTCCAAGGGATCCAATGAGTAAATATGAGTCCATTATTGTATATTGAAGCATACATCATGAGGATCGGGCTGTCAATAGGTGTTAGGACAACCTTATAAAATTAGGGGTTAATCACCTAAATGCTTAAAGATCATAATTGAATGTTAGGGAACAAGTATGTAGCTATACAATAGGAAGCATCTCTCTTGGCGGATACGCCCCTCACCAGTCCCCGCAAAGGGATGGATTGGTTAAGGATAAGGAAGGAGAAAGAAAGAAAGAAAGAAAGAAAGACAGGAAAAAAAGATGAATGAGAACGGGTGACGTCACGCCTAAGAAATGATAAGGATGTAATGAGGATGGTGTATGGGTCTCCACTTGATTGCGTCGAAAGGGCCAACCCCTCGCCGTGCCTACTAGGTGGCCAGTTATCTCTATTGATGATCGAAGACGAAACATTAGTTATCCACGGTGGCACCACTCAGGTTAGAGCGCTGCCTGGTCGACATCAATCAGAGGACAGAAGCAGGTTGTAGATGTTTGGCCGCATCTACATGAGTGGGATGACTCGGCGCGGCCCTGGTCCATTAGTTAGCTGGGAGCCGATGCAGCCTCGGTCCATTATTTAGCTGAGAGCATGGAAAGTAGGATGCATCCCGGTCCATTAGTTAGCCGGCACGCATGAGAGAGTCTCAAAGTTAGCATGCATAAAGTATGAAATAAATGAACACGAAATGGTATGATAAATGAATATGTAATGTATAAGTATATGATGATATATAGAGTATGTGTATGAAGTAAATACCGTCGAGAGAACGCTCAAGACAGCTATGTATGTACTCAAGACAAGTTAACCAGCACGAGAACTTAGATAAGCAAGATTAGTTCCCCAGTCACCTAGTAAATTAGATAAAGTCGTTCAGGACTTTAGGCCAGATAATAATCAGTAGGATATTAGTATGCATGTTCACATAGAAACATCTGAGCGGCCTGGTTGATAAGTGAGAAAAAAGATCCCCAACGCTAAGGTTAACCACTAAGGACGACTGTTCTCACCCCCACTCGCTTATGCTTCTAGGGGCAGGCAAAGGTTATGAGGGCTACGAGGAGCCATATGAGGAGGTACCTGCAGAGCAGTGATGGCCCAAGGGCAGATCAACAAAAGACCAGACTTTTTGATATATGTTTTGATATGTATTTTGATGTATTTAGCTTGTCTATGTAATCTATGATGATACTGTGTTAATTGTACTTTGTGATGGACCAGATACTTGTTTATGTAATTATGT
Organism: Nissolia schottii; assembly: GCA_003254905.1. Lineage (NCBI taxonomy): Eukaryota > Viridiplantae > Streptophyta > Magnoliopsida > Fabales > Fabaceae > Nissolia > Nissolia schottii. Next base: position 8,694 of record QANU01098860.1, read on the forward strand.
ATCCCAGTAAAGATTATCACTCTTAAGCTTTAGCTCTATCGTGTGTATTATAGGCTTTGATTCGCGCGTGGCTCATATTTTGCAAATAAAGTAGCAAGTAGGAAAATTTTAAAATGGTCCATATTTTCCTTACTCGGATATTTTCGAAAGATAATAAAGGACTATAAGTAATCCCACCAAATGATTAACAACCTAGTGAACATTGCGTACTACTCGAGAGTATGCAGTTAGCTAGGGTGTTACACTTACCACCCTTGTAGTCGTGGCCTCAACTACAACCTACACCTGTCCAATGTGGGACGAGTGAGGGGCCTGCCCTTTTGCATGACCAAGTGGGGATTCGCTTCGTTTTATGCCAACTACTTTGGGGCATATTGCATGTGCTTGTGCCAACTACTTTGGGGCACGTTGTCATCGGGGTGCCAATTACTTTGGGGCACATTGTAATCGTGATGTTTATACTTGTGATGCCAACTACTTCGGGGCATATTTAGTCTTTATTCTTGCCACTACTTTGGGACGTGTCATGTTCTGTTTTTGCCACTACTTTGGGGTCGTGCATGTCTTTTATTTGCCACAACTTTGGGGCCACGTTATGTCTTACCAGACTCCTGGTTCAGGTCTTACCCTGCGTTAAATCATTTACCAATCCATCTTGCTGGACTGGCGAGGGGCGGGTCCGTAGACTTGCCAAGAGAAGGGAAATCCTAATTATATAACTATGTCTGTTTAAGGCATACCGAACCATTGGAGGTCGAACCTTCTTAAGAATGATATCCTCTTTCCCTACGGTTCAATTATGATCTTGTTTAACGGTTAGGTGATCATTGTCTAGTTATCTAAAATCCTAGCAACGACTGGTTCCTCATGATGCATGGTCATACAAATAGATGATGCATGGTAGTATAACAAGAGAATAATAGAACATGACCATAACAAGTAGAGTGGAAATTCTAACGTCTCGGGCCAGCCGCTCAGCGAGCCGCTCAGCGGTTCGCTCAGCGAGGCGCTCAGTGCAGCCCTAGCAACAGGCAAGCCAGCCCTAGCAACAAGGAGCTAGGCCCCAGCAACAGGCAAGCCGGCCCCAGCAACCAGGAGGTATGGTGAACCAGAACAAGCCAGGACCCTAGCCGCAAGGGGGATATCCTCCGTTGTGCCCAAAGTGCAACAGGGCCCATAGGGGGGACTGTTTGTAGGTCAAGGGGTCTGCTACAGGTGCGGACAGGCAGGCCACTTTGCCCGAGCTTGCCCGACTATGCCACCCCTAGCCTAACGGCAAGGCCGCGTATTTACAATGGCCGCTGAAGAAGCACAGGACGAAGAAGGCTTAATTTTCGGTGAGTGCATAATCAATGACAAAACCTTAACTGTGTTGTTTGATTCCAGAGCATCCCACTCCTTTATATCTTACAAGAGTGTAGAGGAGTTACGCCTCTCTCCTACATCGCTACCGTACACGCTTACGGTGTCAACACCCACGGCACCACCAGTCCAAACTTGTCAGGTATGCTTGCAATGTCCATTCCAGCTACAAGAAAAGACATTTGTGACTGATTTAATTTGCCTGCCCCTAGTTGGATTAGGCGTAATCCTAGGGATGGACTGGTTGAACGCCAATCAGGTACTGCTAGATTGTGCCAAGAAGCAGGTAACTTTTCCTCATGCCGCACGGAGCTCGCCTACTTTAATGGGGAATTACCTACCTTATACTGCTGTAAATGGGACAACCAGGGGTACATTCTACTAGCCTCCTTAGAAGTTGCCACCAAGCAGGAAGTGGACGACATCCCGGTAGTGTACGAATACCCGGAGGTATTTCCTGACGACATTCCAGAATTTCCTCCCCAACGAGAGGTGGAGTTCTCCATTGATCTGGTACCGGGCGCAGGACCCATTTCTATTGCGCCATACCGGATGTCCCCAGTGGAACTGCAGGAGCTGAAGAAGCAGTTGGAATATCTAATGGGAAAACAGTTCATAAGACCGAGCGCATCACCATGGGGGCGCCGGTGTTATTCGTCAAGAAAAAGGACGGCACAATGCGAATGTGAGTTGATTATCGGCAACTGAACAAGGTGACAATTAAGAACAAGTACCCGTTGCCTAGAATCGATGACGTGCTGGACCAATTGAAGGGTGCGAGGATCTTTTCAAGAATAGATTTATGGTCTGGCTACCACCAGATTCGTGTACGGGATGAAGACATCTCGAAGACTGCATTCAGGTCTCGCTACGGCCACTATGAGTTTACCGTGATGTCGCTTGGCCTAACGAATGCTCCCGCCATTTTTATGGATTACATGAATAAAATTTTTCGTGCGTACCTGGATGAATGTGTTATCATCTTTATAGACGACATACTGGTGCAGTCGAAAAGCGAAGAAGAGCACGCCAGACACCTGAAGATCGTTTTGGAGATTTTGAGGGAAACGAAGTTGTATGTGAAACTCTCCAAGTGCGAGTTTTTGACTATGGAAGTACAATTCCTCAGACATGTGGTAACAAAGCATGGTGTAGCGGTAGACCCTAGTAAGGTGGAGGCGGTCAAGATATGGGAAAGACCTACCTCCGTTACGGAAATACGAAGTTTTCTAGGCTTCGCAGGGTACTACCGGAGGTTTATCAAGGGGTTTTCACAGATCGCGCTGCCGTTAACCAAGTTGACCCGGAAAGGGGCGAAGGTAGAATGGGCACCCAAGTGCGAGGAGAGTTTTTGTAAGTTAAAAGAGAAGCTGACTACAGCTCCCGTCTTGACACTACCCAACCCCCATGTACCTTTCGAAGTGTATTGTGACGCGTCAAAGGCCGGTTTGGGAAGTGTATTGATGCAACAACGACAGGTGATCGCCTATGCCTCTAGACAATTGAAGCTCCACGAGGTAAACTATCCTACGCATGATTGGGAACTGGCTGCGGTAGTTTTTGCCCTAAAAATCTGGAGGCATCATCTGTACGGCGTTCAGTTCGACGTATTCTCAGATCACAAGAGTCTGAAGTACCTATTTGATCAAAAAGAACTTAACATGCGCCAGAGGAGATGGACCGAATTCCTCAAAGACTATGACTTCAACCTTAACTACCACCCCGGAAAGGCGAACGTAGTAGCAGACGCGCTGAGTCGAAAGTCGTTACATATGGCACGAATGATGGTGCACAAGGCGGAACTGATTAAACAGTTTGGCAATCTTGACGTGACGGTCACCTGCCAACATAATCGAATAACGTTGCATCTACTACAAGTCACCCATGACTTCCGGAGTAGAATAATAGAAGCTCAGAGAAACTGTCAAGAAGACAGTTGGGGCAAGTTTCGCAAGACTGTGGATGAAAGAAAGCTTGAAGAAGTGACTACTGAGAATGACGGGATCCTACGATTCAACCAGCGCATATGTGTACCCGATGAAGGTAGCCTGCGGGAGGACATTTTGCGGGAAGCGCACAAGAGTCACTTTACGGTGCACCCAGGGACCACCAAAATGTACCACGACTTAAAGAAGATGTTTTGGTGGCCAGGATTGAAGAAAGAGGTCGAGGACTGTGTGCAGAAGTGCTTAGTCTGTCAGAAGGTGAAGATTGAGCACCGAAAACCCCCAGGTTGCAAAACCCCCCAGACATTCCAGAATGGAAGTGGGATGGCATCTCGATGGATTTTGTTTCCGGACTACCACGCACTCCGAGGGGTGTCGATGCCATCTGCGTAATTGTAGACCGATTGACCAAATCTGCCCACTTTGTTCCTGTCAAGAGGACGTACCCAATGGATAAATTGGTGCATTTATACATTAAGGAAGTGGTCAGACTTCATGGAGTAGCCTCCTCTATTATTTCAGACCGAGACCCCAGATTTACTTCTCGGTTCTGGACTGCCTTTCAAAAGGCTTATGGGTCTCAGCTGCACCTAAGTTTCGCCTACCATCCCCAAACAGATGGTCAATCAGAACGAACTATCCAGATTCTGGAAGACATGCTTAGAGCCTTTGCATTGGATGTGCCAAGGGCGTGGGACGAGCTGTTGTCGGTCGTGGAGTTCGCCTATAATAACAGCTATCAAGCCAGCATAGGTATGGCTCTCTTCGAAGCGCTCTATGGACGAAAATTTCCATCCCTACTGTGTTGGAATGATAGCCGACAGTACCAACATCTCAATCAAGAAAAGATGAAGGAAGCCGAGGAACTAGTTAAGTTGGTACGACAAAAAATCCTAGCAGCCCAGAGTCGACAGAAAAGTTATGCAGATTTGCGGTGAAGACCCCTCGAGTTCCAAGAGGGGGATCATGTGTTCTTAAGGGTCACCCCTACAACAGGGATTGGGAGATCCATCAAAGTTAGGAAGCTGAACCCTCGGTTTATATGACCTTTCCAAATTCTCAAACGCATTGGACCCGTGGCATACAGAGTGGCTCTTCCACCCTACTTGGCCAACGTTCATAACGTCTTCCATGTATCTCAGGTGCGTAAGTATTACTCCTCCCCAGAGCATGTGTTGGTGAAGCACCCTAGCTAGATAGCCTATGCTTAAGTCATAGACCAGTCTGGCTAGGGGGTTGTCTGTTTAAGCCATACCGAACCATTGGAGGTCGGACCTTCTTAAGAATGATATCCTCTTTCCCTACGGTTCAATTATGATCTTGTTTAACGGTTAGGTGATCATTGCCTAGTTATCTAAAAATCCTAGCAACGTCTGGTTCCTCATGATGCGTGGTCATACAAATAGATGATGCATGGTAGTATAACAAGAGAATAATAGAACATGACCATAACAAGTAGAGTGGAAATTCTAACGTCTCGGGCCAGCCGCTCAGCGGTGCGCTCAGCGAGGCGCTTAGTGGTGCGCTGCAGCGAAGCCTTCGGCGTCAGATTGCTTACTGAAACGTTCTAAATATTTATTTTGGCATGATATCAACTAGCACAACTATATTTTTCTATCCTCACATATTGCTAACATAATTTTCACAGCACCTGCTCTATAATTTCTACAAAATATTTCTTTAATTATTTTTCTAAATATACATATAAAAATATCACATAAAGCCACATAGACAGTGGGGGTCAGAATACCCACCTCCAAATGAGTTCCTGAATTGGTAGGGGTATAGGAGGAAATTCCCTGAGCGCGTAGGCGTGCTTCGTGGATTTTTCGGATGCTTCTTTGAAAATTTAACATTGTAAAACTAATACAGTGAAAGAAGTAAAAACGGAAGAAAGTGAAGAAAGTTTCGGTGAAAAATTCGAAGGGAGTAAGGGCTATTTATAGCCTCCAGTTTCAGGCTACTGTAGCTTCTTTTTATTTTGAAAAAAAAGCAAAAAGGTAAAAGATAATTATATGCACAGTGAAGGGATTTGTTCTAGCCGCCTCCCCCCACATGCCTAAATGCCATGTTTCTGGTTTCGGTCTCGTTTGATCGCGTTTTATCGTGATTTGCTCGTGTATGGCTACCCTAAAAATATTCCGAACATATATCCGCGATCTACGAATTTTTCCGGTCAATAAAGTATCTTGAGTTGAGGTAATTGTGAATTTATTACCTGGAGGTAATTGTTCACAGATACCTTAAGTGTCTACCGAAATTTCGATTTTTGGCGAAACTTGGCACGAACCTCGCGGCACTCCGCGAGACCACGAAACAGCTATCGGACTGGGGTTCGGAAGCAGTAAATTTTCTAAATAATTTTTCCCAGTGCCAATAATTGTCCCAATTGTGCCTTGAATTAAGCCAGATTGTGGAGTTTTGCAAAAATCTTTGTAGGGAAAAATCGGGATGTTACATTCTACCCCCCTTAGAAAAATTTTGCCCACGAAATTTAGGTAAAGTTGCGTGTCGTACCTTCAGAATAGCTCCGGAAAAGATTCTCGCATGTTGGCTTCTAACTCCCACGTTTGTTCTTCAAATTCTCCATTGGCCCATATTACCCGTACCATAGGAACTTCCTTATTGCGCGTCTTGCGGGTTTTAAAATCAATGATGCGTCGAGGAGTGAGGGTTAAGGACAAATCTTCTCTTAGTTGTACTTGTTCAGGTTCCAACACATGCTTCGGGGAAGAGTTATACATACGCAACTGAGATACATGGAAGACGTTATGAATGTTGGCCAAGTAGGGTGGAAGAGCCACACTGTACGCCACGGGTCCAATGCGTTCGAGAATTTGGAAGGGTCCTATAAACCGAGGGTTCAGGTTCCTAACTTTGATGGATCTCCCAATCCTCGTTGTAGGGGTGACCCTTAAGAACACATGATCCCCCTCTTGGAACTCGAGGGGTCTTCGCCGCAAATCTGCATAACTTTTATGTCGACTCTGGGCTGCTAGGATTTTCTGTCGTACCAACTTAACTAGTTCCTTGGCTTCCTTCATCTCTTCTTGATTGAGATGTTGGTACTGTCGGCTATCATTCCAACACAGTGGGGATGGACATTTTCGTCCGTAGAGGGCTTCGAAGGGAGCCATACCTATGTTGGCTTGATAGCTGTTATTATAGGCGAACTCCACGACCGGTAACAGCTCGTCCCACGCCCTTAGCACAACCAATGCACAGGCTCTCAGCATGTCTTCCAGAATCTGGATAGCTCGTTCTGATTGATCATCTGTTTGGGGATGGTAGGCGAAACTTAGGTGCAACTGAGACCCATAAGCCTTTTGAAAGGCAGTCCAGAACCGAGAAGTAAATCTGGGGTCTCGGTCCGAAATAATAGAGGAGGGTACTCCATGAAGTCTGACCACTTCCTTAATGTATAAATGCACCAGTTTATCCATTGGGTACGTCCTCTTGACACGAACAAAGTGGGCAGATTTGGCCAATCGGTCTACAATTACCCAGATGGCATCGACACCCCTCGGAGTGCGTGGTAGTCCGGAAACAAAATCCATCGAGATGCCATCCCACTTCCATTCTGGAATGTCTGGGGGTTTAGCAACCCGGGGGGTTTTCGGTGCTCAATCTTCACCTTCTGACAGACTAAGCACTTCTGCACCCAGTCCTCGACCTCTTTCTTCAATCTTGGCCACCAAAACATCTTCTTTAAGTCGTGGTACATTTTGGTGGTCCCTAGGTGAAACACCCTAGCTAACTGTTTACCCGTACGTAGTAAACAAAGCTCACTAGGTTGTTGCCTACCTGGTCGGAATACCTTAGTCCATAGTAATCTTTTGAAAATAGTCATTGCTCATAAAATAAGGACCCGTTTTAAACTTTTGCTTGTATCATATTAATAATAACATAGAGCCATGCGTTGGAAATAAATCAATATAACAAAGCGGATAACATTATGATAAATAGAACATGTAATATACATTCAGTGGGTCCACCATACAAAGTCACATCACTGTATACATAATATGTACATAGATCAAAACATCAAATATAAAATCCAGTATATACAGCATCAAAACACAAGGACTACTGGAATGCTACTCAGTAAGCCCTTGGCAAAACATAACAGTCTATCTATCTCTTAGCCGCTCATGGCTCATCTGGCGGCTCTTCTGCATCTTCAAAGTATGATTCATCCTCTTCTATACCTGAAGTCATAAAATAGTGGGGAATGAGAACGGTAGGTTCTCAGTGGAAATAACCTTAGTTCCTGAGTCGTACATCAGATTATGTCGGACTTCA
>QANU01098865.1:14909-194101 GCA_003254905.1 Nissolia schottii
ATGTAAGCACTCATCACAAATTGGGGAAATATCATTAAGAAAGCCAGGCAAGTGAATTTATAACAGGCTAACGCACCTCATGGCTCTAGAGGCTCACTAAGTACCCTAGTAATCAACTTCTTAATTTTTCTGTTCTCTAGATTTCAGCAAATAGGAATTCAAGGTTGCATTCCCACCAAAAGTTTACAGGACAACATACTGTTTACTTCATGAAATTTGTGATTGTACAAGGTAAAATCCATAACAAAAACCATTGAAGAATCATAATCCCCTCAGGCATAGAGTACAACTACAATCACACGGGCTAAAACAAGACCTTGTATCAAATCACTCTGGTATTCACAACAACCCACAACTAAAGACTAAACATCCTTCAACATTATTTAACAGAAGACAGAAGTTGATTCTAAAGAAAAGATCCTAGCCTTCATTATAAGCTAAAGTACATACAGAACGCAAGGAACAGCTGATAACCAAATCAGTCATTAGTTAAGAGATAAAAGTGGGTTAACTTCCTTACAAACTTCTTGAACTGTCAATCACAAACAACCCAAGATGTGAATATGCCACAATACTGTGAAATTTCTAGCACCCTCCTAACCCTACTCATATTTACCATGAAAGAAGGTTGCATAATAGTATGGATACAACGATGAAGTTTTCCGAAACCAACCTCGATGTATGAGGCTGCAACCTCAGAGTGCTTCTCATTAGTCCTGGCAATAAATATGTCCCAGAAAACTGACCACCACTCAAACAAAAACCCTCCTGGGGCATCAATAGCTGCAATCACATTTTGCCATTATAAAAAATCAACAAATAAAATGGAAAAAAGAAATAAAAAATAAGTAGAAAAAATTAAATGCCACAGTTGAATCCAGCTTCTTTCTTTGACAAGTGTACAGAGAGTTTGCAGGTAACTCACCAACAGGGTCCGAGGAAACTTTCCCCTCAGCTTGAAAAGCCTGAGCAGAAGCCTTCAAATCCCTCTTTATCAGATAATCATGGATGTAAACATCTAACCTGAAAAATCCCAGAGTGCAATAACATGGTTGCATCAGCATCAGCATCACCCTCAAGTGAACTTGGAAAGAAAGAAAGGTTGCAACTTTACATCGAACACATCACATAACATACCCCAAAATCCACTGAACAATTACACCAACATCAAATTCGAGCACCCCAACTAAAAAATTAACAAATTCCCTTTGCAAAACCCCTCAAAACTTGCAGAGAACTGAAAAATCTAAGACACCACATATGAAAAATTCGCAAACTTTACAACATACAAAGTACAACAAAACAAGTACAGAAAAACAGAACCACAAATCACATTAAAAACAACCCAAAACTCAAATCAACAAATAAAGCAGGTAGGAAAACAATTGACCATGGAACAAAATCCCACGTTGCAAAAAAAATTGATGGAAAATAAAAATTGGGACTTTACATCTTATCAGCTTCCCAATTAGTCTGAGACATGGTTGCTGAAGGGTAGCTGAGGAATGAGGTGGTGCGGCCTCAAAACTGTGAAAGCTTTGAATTTTCTGGCTGAAGCTGCCGCTGGAGCGTGGAACAATAGATGAGAGAGGGAAAATGAAAGTAGACAGAGATACTAAAATAGAAGAGAATGAAGAGAAGAAGCAGAAGAAGAAGAAAGAAGGAAGAAGAAAATCCAACGGACGAACAGAAGCAACGCCTCTAGATTTTAGCGAATATATGAAAAATTAATAATATTAAATATTAATCGAATATTTAAATATTATTAATTATAATAATACAGTCTAATTGATATTTATCCTTAATATTATAAAGTTTTTTATACTCCACCTTATCAAATTATTGCAAACAAGACTGAGTTTCTTAAACATTTAATTAGAGTTGAAAGAGGTACCAACCAAAAAATTATTCTTATCAAATTATACACTAACATAAAGTTGAAAGAGTGATACTCAAATTAAATTAATTGATCTTACTAATAATAGAATTTTTCATATATACAAATGTTTATATAATGACCTTGAAAATAAGAATTAAACTCATAATAATAATACAAGTTTTTTTTAAGGAAAAACAAAAGGTTCAATTTTTTGTTTGTTAATCGTTGGTCAATATTTAAACGAGAAAAATGACCATAAACATGGATCAAGATGCCATCACCTTCCTCTACCCAAAATTGTGTATTTTTTTCCGGATTTTATGCTAAGTTTAATACATTTTGCATTATTTTAATAGTTTAACTTTTTAAATAATGTTTTGATGTATTATTTAATTATTATTATTAAATAATAATATAAATATTATTATTATGATTGGGTACTGTAGTAGGAATCAATTAAACTTTATAATGTTAGTATATAAGATTTTGATTGATTTTTCTTTTCGAGAAAGTAGTAACAAGTTTCTTTTTTGCATTAAGAATTTCTGTTTAAAATTATAACCACAAAGCAAATCTGTTAATTAAGAGGGAATTTGAAATTACGTATTTAATAATGTATAGACGTGTCTTTTGATTAACTTTGTATAGAGGTATTTGAAACTTTAAGTCAATTTAATCGACACGTGGTAACAAGCTGAGTTGATGTTATGTGTGATTGGGATTGACAAGAAAAAAAAATGAAAATTTTATAAATCTTTCCAAAAGTCAAATATTACACGTATAAAGGTTAAAAAAACATTATGAATCAATAAAATTATCCCATATAAAATAATAAATTCTTATTTTTAATACAATCATTATTCTCTTTACATCTAGTCATTCACTATACTAATAAATATTTTATTACAACCAGGGACATGAATAAAAAAAATAATTACACCTAAATATTATAATTTGAGATTTTACTTTGGTACCCGTACAAAATTAAAAGATATCGATATCATAACATCTAAGATTTCGTCACATTCCCACTAACTAAAATTGTTTATTATTTTAAATTTGTGAGTGAATCACAATTGTTCAAATACAATGAGGTATCGATACCTTCATAAAAACTTGGGTACCGAATGAAAAACCTATAATTATACACACACACATATATATACATTTAACAGTTTTGCTAGTAAGTGCTCTAAGGACACTTGATAAGGATTCAATAAAATAAAAAATTGCATTGAAAAGATAAGAAATTTAACATTTCAATGCATTAAATACAACAAACACTCCAAAACTTTCCATTATTAAATCCTTAACAAGTGTCCTTACGACACTTGTTAGCTTTTTCCTATACTTAAAAACCCTTAAAAATAAAAAAAAAATAGACTATTAAAACAGAACAGAAAGAGTATTATTTGTTTCATTTTTAAAATCTTATATGGTTTGTTTCCTCATTTTTTTTATGAAAAGCCTTGTTCCAATTAAATAGAATTATCAAAGTTCATAGGAGGGACCACAAAATTAGACGAAATCTCCATCCATATAGCAGAATCACAAATAATTAAACTTAACAGATAAAAACCAACAAGAATAACAGAAAATTTCTCTCACAAGCACACCCAAAAATGATAAGTCACCACCTTCCTCTTGTAGTCTAGAGAAAGCTTCCTTAAAATCACTCTCTAGTTTTACCACTGGAAGCCCTTGTTCCTTTGCAAAAAGCAAGGCCTCCTTCACAGCTAGCAACTCACCTCGGCAAATAGGGTAAGCACCCTCCCCTTTCCTTCACATCCCTGCCACGAACCTTCCTTCACTGTCTCGAGCCATCACTCCCACATTGTGAAAACCCCTCCGCTCGTCACATGCCTAGCGATGCGAATTTTGCAACACTAGCAAGTGCACTAGTTCATACAAGTAATAAGAGTGAGTATTAAAACTCAGTTTGTCGAATCCACGAGGATAATATTATACTAAATTTTAATTAACAAATAACTCGATTAAATTGATTGGAAGAGTTTTGGAAAATTGTTTTAAAAATAATAAAAAAAATATATAAATAATAAGGGAAAAATAACAACTAAATAGAAGGTGTACTAGGGCAATTGACTTTACCTACTCTAGACTCGAGCGTGTTCATAGACAAACACGCACAATTATCCTAAAACATTGTTATTCAATTATTAATCTAGTTAACTAATGGTCGGGGTTCCTATCCTAATCATAAGTTTCTTTCAAGGTCGAACAATTATCTTTACCTAGAGTAACTATCCAATCTCTTAGCGTAAACCAATCTATTAAAAACATGAATGATTTGTGAATTCCCCCCATATGACCACATAAGTTGCGTTTGTTCCTCCCAGATTTTCACTCAACCTATGTTTCTATAATAGAGCACTATCGCATTCTTTTTTTCAAATTCATGCAAGACAATAATTCATTCGATCAATGACTTGTTAATCAAAAGCATAAAGAACAATTCATAAAAACATAATTAACATCATAGAAAAATTGAGTAATAAAGAGATTTTATGATAACATCATCAAAGAAGTGGTTACATCAAATGCCCTAAGGAAAAAAAAAAGAAAACAAAACCAAAAAATAAAGATTCAATGGAAGAACGATGGTAGACTTGACTTTGGGACAAATTGGGATCTTTCACTCGTCACGTCACACCTCCGTAGTCTTCGTCTTTGCACCTAGGAGCTCTCCTAGGGTTGCCTCCTCTTCAAATTTGATTCCCCCTTTCTTTGGGGTCATTGGGGTTATATTTATAGAGTCTGGATCCAAAATTAGGTAAAAAAAAGCTAAAATTTGGATTTTTTGATAGGCACTGCACTTTGATATTAAAAAGTCATAACTTGCGCTATACATATTCGATTGACCTGATCCAAGTCTCTAATTAAAGATCAAACAAATATCTATAACTTTGTAGTTGAAATTAAGTCAAGATTCGTCCTTCATCAAGGTTAAAAATTCGTGACAAAGTCAGCATAGAAAAAGTTTCAACGTATCTTTACCTAAATCTTTCTAAGTCACATTCAAATTTATCTTTTCTAATCCAAATCTTCTCTTCAAATCTTTTCTCTTATCTATTATCTTCTTCCAATCTTCAATGATCCTCTTGAGATTTATTTTCCTAAAATTCAAATAAAAACTACAAAAAAGAGATAAAAAAACCAATAAAATCCAAATAATTCTACTAAATGCAACTGTCCTAATTTATGCCTATAAATAAATAAAAATCATAAAAACCTATTAAAAGATACTTAGAAAACAAACTAATAAAACACTTAAATTAGAGAGTTATCACATAGTCCGAATTGAGCTTCACAACACCTAATTTTGGAGGAATCCAGCAATTCAGTCCATCTCGCTTAGCAGGATTCCCACTAGGTAGTCTTAATTCTTGTGCTTTTTGAGCTTCTTGAAAACACCCAGATTAATCATTGTTACCCTTCCCACTATTGCAAGCGTTCTTTTCTGGCTACCAGTCCAGGCCGCATTCCGCTCTACCCATACATCAAACCACAGGATTCGCGAAGAGCTCTGCTAGGACCTCCTATAGTCGCTGAAGGAAAGGAGACAAGGACTTGAACATTTGCAGCAGGAACAGTAAAGGGGAACTCAAACATCGAATGTTGAATAGATTCTTGTGACAACACCCCTTGAATCTCAACACCTTTAATTTGCAACTTATCCTTTGTGGGAAGAATGTCCCTACAACGCTTCCACATGAAAATTCTCTATTTTGGCTGAATATTGAGCTTCCAAATAGTTTTTCATAATTGCAGAAATTGCTTAAGAGCAAAAAATTGATCATACCAAGTCATTCCTTGAACCATCCTCTGCTCAATTTTAGAATTTCATGCTTCCTTGTATGTCGATTTGACCGAAAAACACCCTGTAGGGTCTAGCTCTCAAAAATATGAGGCATACACTCATGTAGAACTAATAGGAATATTACCGTTAGAAGATAACATGATTCTATATATCAGAAGTTAAATTTACAATAGAATGTTAGCCTCTTTATAAGCTGAGGACTCAACGACCAAAATACAACGGCTAAAAATAAATTATAATCAAATCAAATCAAACATAATGTATATCAAATATAAATATATATTATTATTCTTAACAATTACAAATAGCAGTTGCAATCTTGGAGAGGAATATGCCTTCAGTTAAATCCTTATCCCATTCACGCCTCCCAGGTTGGAACAATTGATCCATTGTCTAAAAGTCCTCGACAAAAATGTCCACAGGATTCAGGACCATCTTCCTTTCCAATGATATCCATTGATCTTCCCAAATGAGTGTAACACAACCATCCTCAATTCTTACACAAAGACCATCAACTATCACTTTACGCCCCTATAATATGCTCCTCCATGTGACCGAAGGTCTAGACCCCACTTCCGCCTTAGGAAAATTTCCTCCTAGAAAATATTTGGCCTTCAATATACAAGAGACAAGAAATTCTAGTTAGGTTAAAATTTGCTAACCCTAGTTAGCAAGCATCAAAAATCGTTAAAAGATTGTAGATCAAGAAAACCTATTCAACCACAATTCTTTAGCCAGCAGAGTTTGTCCTAAGCCACCCAATGTATCTTCCTTGCATCCGAGTTTCATCCCCACCAAAATCAAGTCATAATCTAATTCAATTCATTACACAGAGAAGTGAGAATTTTAAATACACTCATTATATAAGTTAGGATAGCCTCTGTCACCTCCTTAATAAGAATTTATTTGCCCCCATTAGAAAGAAGTTTCTCCTTCCAACCTTGAATTCTCTTCCAAATTCTTTGCTTTAGTGGATGAAACGTTTTGATTCTTAGCTTGACCCATAATCATGGGCAAACTCAGATAGTTCTCCTTAAGAGCCACCTGCTGGATATTACAAATAGTCAACATTCTTCCCTATTCTTCTAGTTTGATGTTTGGATGGAAGGATTTAGAAGATTTCTCCAAGTTTATCTTTTGGCTCGATGCTTGGCCAAAACTTTCTAAAATTGACATAATGATGGATAGGATTCCGCAAGAATTAATTTAATTTTAAAGTTTAGAAGCAAACATAATTAAATTAATTCTTGTTTTAATTATTTCAAATAAAATATAAGATTTTTTAAAGATAATAGCTAATTTTATAAAAATTCAAATTTTATTTTAATAAAACATTATTTAATTTATACATCAAATCAAAATTAGTTCTAAATTTAAAATTAATCCAAATTCTACATGATCTTTAGTGAGGATTAATTTAGAACATGTGTCGTGCTTTAGTTTTTATTCTAAAATAAATAACATTCACGTTAAGGTAGTTGGAAGGTGCGGCTAGATCACCTCCTTTTCAGGGAGAGCTGATGATTGTTGGGTAGTTTGGTTTGAGACGGCTTCACACCAAAAAAGAAGTGACCTACGTCTGAGTAAAATTGGGAGATGAGAGTATTCTTTCGTTTCTCAAAGGTGAAGTAGAAGGAATTTTTACATTTATATGGTTTTGGAGGGAATAAAATCCCAAAGTATGGGTAAAAAAGAAAAATTACCAAAATATGGGCCAAAATTTTGAAATCGCCATTGTGTAGGGCGATTTCAGAAAATCGAAAAAGTAAAATAAAAAAAAATTTTAAATGTCTGAAATCGCCACCCCGTATGGCGATTTCAGAATTTTAGCCCATATTTTGGTAATTTTTGTTTTCTACCCATACTTTGGGATTTTGTCCCCTTCAAAACCATATAAATGTAAAAACCCCGAAGTAGAACTAATTAAAATGAATTACAACTATTTTTTTGTTAGAGAAATCCATTTATTCAATTGCAAATTTTAAAAGAGGTCAATTTAGGAATTTATTTTTTATTTTGAAAAAACATATTAAGTCAAAATTATTTTTAAAATACTTATTAAAAAAATTAAAAGTATGATTTTTAAAAAAATAATTTAATATATTTAACGAATTGAAATTATAAACAACTTAGTTTTTCAATCAATAGAAAAAAATTCTTGATTCCTTAATAAATATTTTTATTAAAAAAATATTTTATTTTATGAGTTTAATTATTATATATCAATGATGCAAAATATTTTTAATTTATTTTTTATTCAAAACATAAAAAATTATGGATGATAAAATGATATATAAAAAGTTTCATTCTTAATATTTAATAATTAAACTCTTATTTTATTACAAATTTAATGCTTTTTTCTGACGGGACGCAGATGTAGATATCATTATGGCGATGCTCACTCAAATGACTGATTCATCCCTCTGGTCTTGTCAAATTTTCACATCAAGAATTCAAGACATCAACTTAGTAAAACTACTATAATACCCTGGGGTTGTAAACTACTATAATACCCTGGGGTTGTTAACAATAAAATATGATCTACGCCAAAAGTTTACTTCTATAATTCTTTAATCTCACGTGGTTAATTTCAAGAATTCAAATCCAGAGAACAACTATTGCATTCATACGCCTTTTGCTTTTTTAATGAAAAGTGTGGTTATCAAGTGCTTTTATAATATTTATAACATATAAACAAATAAGCCATCACGACTGATTTAGATATTTAATGGTGAGAGAAAGAATATTACATATGAAGTGTTAAATTTAAAACTCATCAAATCTATTTTTTAAAGTAAAAAAAATTAAAAATAACTAAAACCAATTTAAAATTCAAAATAAAAGATATGAATGTTCATAAAAAAAAATGAATGCTTGAAGTATTTACATTTTCAAGAAATTTAAATAAAATTTATTTTCTTAAATATATTTAAAATAAATTAAAAAAAGCTTACTTTATTACAAATTTTTTATTTATGGATAAACTACCGCCAACTTGAGTTGGTCATAAAAGTGTAAACTTTTTAATCTTTTAATCAATTATCTTGAGTTTAAACTTTGAAAAAAAATATATATATAATTCTGGTTGAGTGGTTCCTAATCCTAACCCTTCAAGAGCCTTGAGTCAAATTCTGAGACGAAAAATAAAATTATGGATAAACTCCGTTGTTGGGATCCGGCGCATCTAGAATGTGCTATAAAAGCCCCTACGCCTTGACCTAACACTACTAATCATAACTCATAAGCTTCGGTTGGCCAAACTATGTTGTATATACTCGAGTATACTTGTACTTTATTTTTTCATACATGACTAAATTTAGGTATAAAGTTGATAAAACAAAACAAATAATGATAATGTGGACAATAAATTTGTAGATAAATTATCAAATATACATAATGTGTACCTTTATTGAAAGAACAGAGATATCCATCGTTTTATGTGTGTTTCTTTGGCATAACGTCAAAGGAATAGATTCTGCATAGACATCCAAAGAGATCATATATACAAATACAAATTGTGCCTGATATGTTTTTTTTTCTTTTCACTTTCTGCATATGTGTCATAAAATAATGTAGATATCATATGTACAACAAGTGAATTGAAGAAGTAAATAACACGTGGAAAGGTCAAGGTGGCAGTGCTAAGGACATGTTGAAAGTAGGAATCAGTCACACCACAACTTCATTCTATCCTATTCTAGATTTCTAGTTCACAACTTAATAAACAGGCGCTATTAACTGAAATTGTGGCGTTCCTAACTACACAAACAAAGTACAAATGCACACAATCCACAAAATTGCTTTTTAGCCCTTTTTTTTTCTTTCTTTAACTCATTTGTTAATAAGTAATCTTTCAAATTGGTATCTCTTATGTCACGTTTGATATAAGGTAATTTATTCAGATTATCAGTAATTTAATTTTTTAATTATCTAATAATTCACATTGATTTGTTTGGTACGACATAATTGTTAATTATAAAATAATAACAAAAATCATAATGAAAATAAAATAAAAATAAAAATAAATATAAATATAAAATAATTATTATAATAAAAATAACTTTTATAATAAAAATAACAATGGAAATAAAAATAGTAATAATTTAATAATAATAATAATAATAAATAAATGATAATAATAGTAATAACAAAAATAATAATAAATAATAATAATGATAATAATAATAATAATAAGTCATGCATATTACATCGTAATCTTTTTTAAACACCAAATATTGTAATGTAAATTCTCAGTTACATGACATGTACATACCACACACAATAACGTAGCATTATCAGTAATTTAACAAGTAATAATCTTTCTAAAAAGTAATCTAAAATACCTAATAATCTTAGAGGTTATCAAACGCCCCCTTAAATTTCAAGTTAGTTATATCAATTAGTTTTTCAACCAATTTTTTTTGTCAAATTAGTCTCAATCAAATTCAAAAGTATGACATTAATTGTTAAGATGTCTAACAAAGATGACTTATGTGAATATTAATGAAATAATGAGTCACCATTAAATTGATTTTGTTTTTATGCCGTTCATCCACCTCAAATAGTACAAGTCCAACACGACAAAATTTTTGCAAAGATATTTGCAACAACAATTGATGTTCATTCTCCCTGCAAAAAAAATATATATAGTTAACATTATTTTGAGGTGAACGAGTGATCTGAAAGTGAGACAGTTTAACAATAACATATCATCCCATTAATATTCATGTTAGTCGTTTGCATCTTAGTTGGAAGAATAACGTGTCCTACTATTAAATTTGGCAAAGACAAATTAAAAAAAAATAAAAATTAGGGAGACTAATTTGGACTTAAAATTTTAGATGGAACAATTTAGGTTATTAATCTTTGTTATTCATTGGTGTTACGTACAATAACATGTAACGATTACAGAGTGTGCTTGAAGCCCAATTAGAGCCCAGCAGAAATAATGGCTCACCTAATGTAACGATTACAATTGATGTCTTTTGTGGTATTGAATGACGAGGAAGGAAGCACCTTAAGTCCTTAACTCAGTCGAGCCATGGTGAGTTGGGTCAGCATTACGTCACCAAACCCAATTATTTTCACCAAACCCAATCATGTGAAAGTGTTACTAATGGGCTCTACTTTAAACAATGGAACTTGGGTGAAAGTTTTTTTTTTTTTTTTTGACGTTTAGGATAATATTTATTTTATAGGATATGTAATATAATAGACTTAAGTAAATAAAGGTGGAAATAATAATTGGTCTAATTAGTAGCGTCAAACTTGATTATAAATAAAGGATAAAGACATTAAAGGATAATATAAAAATTATGATGTCAGGTCTTTTATTCATTTCTAACATTTTTCTCTTTGTATCATTTGATTATCTTCTTCTTTGTCCTAATTATATGCTTATAATTGTTATTCAAATACATAGAAAATACTTAAAAGAGTTACCAATTCTCATTTATTTTCCACGTTCACATTTCATTACACATGCACAAATCCATATCAATTACATAAATTGTTATGTATTATGAATCATTTTTCAATTAATGGACCCTCTGAATGCAGCACCCCCTCCAAACTCCAAAAATGCAGCACCCCCATCCAAATGCATCACACTCCTTCGACCTTAACGATCATTGTGTGCCTTGGCAGGCCGTGCAATACACCTTTTTCCCATTCAATCTTTATAAGAGTCGTACCGTTAGAAAAGATGTGTATATGCATCCAAAAATTATAAGCACGCAATGAAAATAATAATTTTTTTGTTTGAATTGAACCTCCAAGAAATATAATATATGACAAATAATATATTCAAGAGTTCAAAAATTAGATAGGCAAAACATAGAAAACACACACCAATTTTTAACATGAAAAAAAACTCTCAATGAAAGGGACAAAAAAATCATGGGACCTAGTTTAAAAAATTTTCACTATAAAATATCAATGAGTACAACAAAAGAGTTTCACAAAAGAAATCTCAAAGATAAAAGTTTACTCACTATTAAAATGGTGGAATAAATATTAGAACAACACACTCAAAAGACTCACGCAGGGTAAAAGCAATACAACTAAATAAGAGATAAAAATATTATGAGGTTATGAGATGAATGTTCACAATTTCAAGCAGCTGAAGTTGTGTTGAAAATGGAGTACAAAATAGCACTCAACAAATATCAGAGCGAACAAAAAATATCTCCAATGGAAACTGCTGCAAGTGTTGTTTTCGTTGTTGTTGAAGAAGAAGAAGAAGGATTTCAAATCCTTAGTAAGATAAATGTTTGATCCAATTTGATAGAGATCCTAACACAACAAACTCCCCCCAGTTAGATAGTCAAACCGGCAATAAATTGCCAAGCTTCAAATTTCCCTCGCCATAAACTCTAAGTCATCATGTCTAAACCATTATCATCTGTGTGAACCTTTTCGAGCTCCATCACCTTAAAATCCAGAACATCACGTATCAATGATACCGAACATCAATATGCTTAGATCTACCATGGAAAGTGAAATTCTTGCCAAGATGTATAGCACTCTGGTTATAGCAAAATAAAGTATACCTCTGTTGAGTAAAATCAAGTTCTTGCACAAATTTCTTTATTCAAAACAACTCTTTGCTAGCTTTAGTAATAACAATGAACTCAACCTTAGTTGTGGATAATGCAACACACTTTTGCAACTTAGACTGTCAGGCCACAACTCTCCTTACAAAGGTGATCAAATAATTAGAAGTAGACTTCCTAGAATCAATATCCCCTGCCATGTCTAAATCAGTGTAACCACAAAGGACAAGTTTATCAATCCCAAAACAAAACTTCAAATTAGAAGTACCACGAGGTATTTCAAAATCCACCTCACAACTTTCTAATGCTCAATACCAGGATTGGAAAGAAAATGACTGACAACACCAATTACATGAGTTATATCAGGCTTAGTGCAAACCATTGCATACATCAAACTCCCTATTGCAGAAGCATAAGGAACACGTTGCATGTCTTCTTTTTCTTTATCACTAAAAGGAGACTGTCTAATCCTAAGCCTAAAGTGTGTAGCCAAAGGAGTGCTTACCACTTTAACTTTATCCAAGTGAAACCACTGAAGTACCTTCTCAATGTACCTTTCTTGAGACAACCACAACTTCTTAGCTTCTCGATCACGAGTAACGTGCTTGCCAAGAATTTTTCTTCTTGGTCCCAAGTCTTTCATTGCAAAATTCTTGCTAAAATCCTTTTTCAACCTGTCAACTCTATAGACATTATGACCAACAATTAACATGTCATCAACATAGAGCAATAAAATGATGAAATCATTATCGAAGAATTTCTTCACAAAAACACAATGGTTGAAAATAGTCTTCTTGAATCCTTGTTGGATCATAACTTACTCAAACTTTATGTACCATTGCCTCGGGATTCAACCCATACAAACTCTTCTTCAGCTTGCAAACATAATCTTCTTTACCTTTCACCACAAAACCTTCAGGTTGCTCAATGTAAATTTCTTCCTCCAAATCACCAGGGAGGAAGGTGATTTTCACATCCATCTGCTCAAATTCTAAATCAAGACTGGTTGTCAAACCAAGAACAACTCGAATGGATGACATTTTAACAACATGTGAAAATATCTCATCAAAGTCAATACCCCTCCTTTGATGGTAGCCCTTGATAACTAATCGTTTTTGTATCATGGAGCAAAATCATTCTCTTTAGTATTCAATCTGTAAATCCATCGATTCTCCAAAGCTTTCTTGTTCTTGGTCAACTTGACCAGCTCAAAAATATGGTTGTCAAGCAATGATTTCATCTCATCATCCATTGCTACAACCCACCGTTTCTTGTGCTCACTTTCCATAGCCTTTTCATAGCATTCAGGTTCTTTCCCATCAGTGAGGAGCATACATCAAGTGAGTAACGAGTAAAGGGCACAAGCTATCTAGAAGACTTCCTGACAGGAATAATAGATTCATCAACGTGGTGCTTCCATCATACCCATACCCATCAACGTGGTCCTTTCTTTATATAAACATGAAATGGTGCTTCCATAATACCCATCCCAATTGTCATATTTATTCTTCATAAAGTCATGTTTTTACATACATGACTATTCATAATGAATGATGTCTCTTCAATAAAATAACCAATAACATTTCCATGATTATTAAACTATATATTATATGAGACACAATTATGTGGAACATAGTTCTTACCCATAGAAATAAATATTTAGAGAAAGAGAATGAGAGCGTGTTGTGATATATATGAAGAGAAGATTCTAAAATGATAACAGAACATTTCAATTGAGAATTTTGTCAATTTGAGTCAATCTTTGTATCCATGTATACGTTACCCTTTTATATAAAAATGAAATAGAGAAAAATACTACTAACATTTTAAGAGTAGTTTGTAAAATAGGAGATTCCTTCCTTAGAAGTAAGGAAATTTCCTTAACCATCCCTCCGAAGAACCCAATTCTTATAAGGGCTTTTGCTAATTCTAACTCTAAATCTTAGTAAAGGTCCTTATAACATTCATTAAATAATTAATAAGAGAAAAATTTGTATTATAGAAATAAAAACGTAAAATATTCAATACATTAAAAATCTCAAAAGTATTTTATTTTAAGTCCATTAAAACTTATCAAAAATAAAAACTAAGGAAAGCGGTGCAGCCCAAAGGTACAAGGGAAAAAGATTCGTGTAATTTGTACTACATGTACTACAGCAACCAACCCGCATAAATCCAATGAAGTACTACCTCCATTACATGTAATTATTGGTTGGATCTATTTTTTTTTTCTTCTTAAAATTCTAATAAAGAACAAACAAATGTAACATTTGGATATGATTATAATTACTTCAATTAATTTATCTGACAAGACAACGAAACTAATTTTCTTGACAGTAACAATTACTATGTACACAAGTAACTATATATCAACTGGTTAATATTTGATTTCACATGGAGAAGCAACTGTCAATGATTCCAAGTTTGGCCGTGTCCACGGCTGAGAGTGGCGGCGCAGTCTTGGAGGTGGAGCGAACGGCCTCATACCTCCGGCGTGCCGCCGGTCTCGGAAGGTTCTCTGGCACAATGGTTTCCAGGGAGTTGCCTTGCCACGGCGGGCAAGCCCTCTTCTGGCTCCATTTGGCACCACCACCACCAACCAAAGAAATTGATGATGGATTATTTGATGTCATAGTACTCATCTTCATGGTGATTTCCTCAGCAAAAATACCTTCGTGACCCACTAATGAAGAAGAATTGACCAATTCTAGGCCAATTATGGAGCAGTAAGATGCCACTCCCACCAGAACGCATTGCCTTCTCCAATTTCCTTGTGTCTTCCCCCTTTAATCAATACAACATAAGGAAATCGATCAATTAGGGACAATTGTTGTGTGAAGTGAAATTTGTATAATACGAGTGACATGAGTCACATATGGTATGTAACATAAAATAAAAATTTAATTTTTATCTGTCGTTCATGTATAAAAGTGAAACGTTTGTATTGATGTGACCGCACAAAATTAGATGACATTACAAATAAATTAAACTAAATTTATATATAAATATACCATTAGTACCTGATGTAGGAATCATATAATACTAATCAAACTTACAATGAAACTTGAGGAGGTGGCTTTATGGGGATGAGGGAAGAAGCGTTTTGAGCTTTATTTGAAGTTGGGGGAGGAAGGTTGAGGCAGCAACTGGTTGTCATATTGGTGAAGACTACTCCTGATTCCTTTTGATCCCTCTCTCTTGCTTTCTCTTTCTATTTGTTTTGTTTTAGCGTGTGTTCTCTCAAGTAAGTGTCAACTATTACTAAAATAAAAGGGGAAGGTATGCATAGTATATATGGGGGGAAGTAGAAATATCTTAAATATAAGTCAACTAAAAGGCGTGTGTATAGGAGAGATTGATGCGTCGATGGTTAGATTAGATCAAGGTTGAAAAGGACATAGGACACTTGTGGGCTGGACACATGGGTTGGACCCTTTTTGGGGCTTATTCCAAATGCCACACAAAAAAAGACCATGACATGTTTTAATTAGAACTTCGCGGTGCCTTGTTTTGTTCTTATTGCTTGCCGTCTATGCGCACCACTCTCGTGTTGCATTATAGTAGACGACAGGGGTGTCTTTATTCTGCATAACCTACTCCTATACTCCATCCTCTTCCATGTATCTTGGATGAAAAGTTGGACTTTCCATCCCCTTCTCATATAGTCTCATATACCAACTTCCTCAACCCCCGCCTACATTTACTTTTTTTTTTCCGTCAAAATATCTTACCACTCAATAAGTGAGAGACTAAACTCTGTTAGAATTTAAGTATGAATGTATAAAAAGTTTCACGTTAGAGATAAACTAAGTGGACAACAGAGCAAAAGCTAAACCATTATCTAGGGAACTAACATTTTAACATAATTTTTTTTTACTCATTTTCCTAATTGAATTAATTAAATCAAGACCTAAAAATCAGTCGTTATAAATGACGTTGTAGCATAGTAAAAAAGTATTTTTTAGTTATTAAAATGATGGGTACATGAAATTAAAAAATTGGGCAAAACACAAGCCGAAAAACATGGGCTTGAAAAAAAATGACAGACCCAAAAATTAGACAAACAAAAGGGTGTGGCCTAGCAAAATCTATGAAGGAGGGGGCTAAGTGTTAAGGATAAATTACTTTTTACAGGAAAACAAATTTTGGGGGTGAAAAGCAACAAAGTTCTGTTTCTAGTAGAGAATACATAAGTGAAAAAAATTCGTTGACTTAAAATTTTAAATCAAAATATAACATCTAACTCATTTACATAACTTTTCACTTAACGTATCCTTATTAATTTATCTCGGTTATGACTCCCTCTCCCAACAATCTCTTAGATACTATCAAATACTTTTTTTTCTTACATATAAGTCGTGTTGAGATCAAACCTAAGACTTGTTTGTCACCATTGGTTAGTATCATCTAGATGGTTTAGGCGGCTAACCAGGTAAGAGCCAGGGGTTGTTAGCTTTATTCTAAGTGGTTTTGGTTGGTAGTGATCTAGGAGATGGTGTTCAACCTTAATATTCGATCAAAAATTTTAGAAATACTAGGTTTGATAAGTAAAAGGCCAATACTTATTTAAAAGGAGAGCAAGCGAAAATGATGGGCAATTGCTCATAAAACTAGTCCAATTTTTTTGTTAAAAGGCACCGACTACAAGAACACGTGAACAAAATGGCTACTATAAAGAGGCTTTGACTGGTTTCACAATTTCAAGTACTCTAATGTATAGAAGCTGAATCAGAAGGCATGATCCTTCGTTAAAACCAAAACCACATTAATTAGACGGTCATTCGGTGAGCCCAAAATTCATGCCTCTTTATTTGAATTTAGTGTATCAATTTATGGCAAATAGAAGATGAGAAATTTTTGTAACGTTATATTAAATATGTTTTTAATTACATATAAAATAAAAATATAGTTTTAAATATTAAACTTATTTTATATATGGTAAAAAGCATATGATGTTTTCATAAACACTTACAAAAACACTCTTGTTGATACTGTGTCTGTTGATTTGTGTGGCATTAAAATTGAATTTCTTGAAGAAAAAAAACTGAATGAATTTCTTTTAGATGCTAGACATATTAAATTTAGTCGTTTTTAAAATTTAAAAATATGATTAACTGCAATTTAAGAGCGACAAAATTTTATCTATTGAGATAGAATTATTTTTTTTTTAAAGTATTAAACAGGTAAAATTTGAGTATAACGATACACTTTATGATTTATGGTTTTAGATGGGAAAATGCATCACACTCCCAAAATTAAAGGGAAGATGACAACCTTCCCTTAAAAGAAATTAGTCAACGTTTTCTACTTTTGTAAAGTAAACGCTTTTAGTTATTCATGTTGAAATAATTTAGTAATGTTTGGAATGAAAGTGGTACAAATTATAAACACATAAGGCAAAATTAAATATTCAATTACACTGTATATGGTTGAAACTGGGATTATCCAATTAAAGAAATTTAATGTTTATATGATGCTGAGTTGACTCTAGAGGCCATCACGATTGGGGAAAATACACACACACATACATATGAACATGATTTGGTTGGTGCTGCTAAATCATTGAAACTGCATAATGTAGCTCATTAATCATTCTCTTGTTTCGATCGGATCTCGTGATAAAATTCAACTTTCCACCAGCAATGAAAGATATTTAAGAATACGTTATCACATCACTCAAAAAGATTGATTTTTTAAGTTATAATTATGAAAACCAAATTTTGATAGTAACTGATAATAAAATGTTGATGTTAAATGAACATTTAATAATTTTTATCATCATTAACAAGGACCTAAGCTCCATACATAATGATCGTCTCGCAGCAAATAAAAAAAAGATGTTTTGATTCATTTACAGTTAAACATTTCAATTATTGCATTGAAAATATAATAATAGAATTTAATTTCTACCCATTGATAATGTAAAATTTTTACCTTATTATCCAATGAAATTTGTTTTATATGTATGACTTTTAGAAGAATGAAAGAGAAGGTCAACCATTTATGCTAATGTGTTAAAATCTGATTGAATGACAATATAAAATAACTTTGTACCATCAATGAATAGAAATTAAATTAATAATAATAATAATAATAATATTAATAATAATGTAAGTAAAAAAACATTAGTGATCAACATGATGCCAATCTTAATTTTTTAATAAGTGGTTTTAAGTTTTAAATCTGAAAATAGAAAAATCTTTACTAGAGATCCTTATTCTTATAAGGCCTACAGTTAGGTGGGGTTGAGTTAGCTAGGTTCATGTAATAGTGTCAAAAAGACAATTTTAGCTAGGTCGGGTTAGTTAAGTTTCTAGTAATAAGGTGTAGATATCGGTGGTTCAACAAAGAAGAAAATATTAGTGATTTATAAAAGTTAATTGTTGAGTTATGAATTAAAGAAGATAAAATAGTAAGTTTTAAATTTATAAAGTATTCAATGTTCTTAAAAATGCACAAGTTTTTCATTTTTCAATACAAACTTACTATTTATGTTTTCTGAAAGGAACTTGTTAGCAAAATCCATTAAACAAAACTTAACTACTAATATTGGGAGTATGGTGAACTCTAACTAATTTGACTTAAGTTGTAAGTTCAATAACAAATTAAGGATAAATTAAATTTCTTGAAGTTCAATAAAATATTCCGACTCTCCCTATATTTGTCCACGCAATGCAACACTAACCTCCCTGATAAACACTGGTTTCTCCTACTAATAAAAGAGTTAAATGACATTTGTTATTAAGAGATTTTATGTATTATATTTGTCACATTTTCACGTTCAACAAATTTCACAACTTCTCCCTAATCCAATCATATCCAAATTCACCACACCCTTCTAACCCTCCCTTGCGTGTACCAAATGTGCCTAAAATGTAGGCTAAGGGACTATTTTGGAGAATAAGAATGCAATGTTCAAACCCAAAAATATTAACATTGATCACTAGATAATTTCTTTCAATCATATGATATTATAGAAAGACATACCTTAGGTCCTAATTCTCCTACATGACTTGAACATACATGTAGTCTCAATTAAAAAAAATTGAATTTATTCAATGAGAGGGGGCTACATTCTCATCTTTATCATTTATTCACATGATTACCTCATTAATATGACTCACAATCTTTTAATAAACAATGAAGATCTCTTATTTTCATTTGACAAAACCCTCCAATTTCATCATCTTTAATTTCATTTTCGAATAATTTTATCCCTATTAATATTTTTTTGGCCAACTTAATCCTTATTAAATTTTATCGTTAGACACGTTAATCTGTACACCCGTTGATAACTCTAATGGAGCCAACCTACATGGAGGATAATAGAGGGGATGTGGCTCCATGTTAGTTCTCCCACGTACATTGTCGTTTTACACTCAAGAAAAAATTGGACCATCTCATTCCTTTAAATTTAAATTTTGAACAATTTCATTGTATGTGCTAAAATATTATAACCATTATATGTGTGTAGTGGGTGGGTTCAAATGAAAAAGAAGACATAAATAAAATAGGTAAAACATAACTCTGATAGAGTATCTTTAATAAAAAAAATAGTTAGAAAAAATAATATACATTTTTTAATACATTAAGAAAAAAACCATAGGATTTTTGTCTCTATGACTTTTTCTAACAAAATAATATTTAATTAAAATTTTTACTTGTGCCTTATTTTTTAAATTTAGTTTTTTTTAAAGTTATTTATTAAGAACACATTTTAAGTATAAAATATATATATAATAATTATAACATTAACATAGCAATATTGACAGTGTAATGGTAAAGGCATGTATGTCCCTCACCTTAATGCCCCCATGTTCAATTTCATTTTGTGATAAAAGGTGTATTTTTTGAATTAATTGGAGACTTGACCAACTACTACGTTTCGTGTCATGTGGAAGGATAAAATTGTACCAACGAATTCAATTTACCTCCGATGCAAAAGAACGGTGTCGTTTATTTAAAGATGGACACAATTGTTTTAATATATATATATATATATATATANTCAAAAGTCAAAACGTCTTTCATGACGTTTCATAGAGACGACGTCGTTACGAACGTGCCACCGCACTCCCAAGTTTGGAAACTTAAAACCCACCCCAACCAGCCACCACCGACCACCGCCTTCAGCTACGACGGTGGATCTCTCTCTCTCTCTCTCTCTCCCAAACGATTCACATTCCTCTGTATCAATATAACCCTACCTGTTAATCTCGTTTGCATTTTCGACCATGTTCCATTTCCATCGCCGACATCCAACTACCCCAACCATAACAAAGACCTAATTTTTACACTCCTTTAAGCTACCCAATACCGTTCTCTGATCTGGGTCGAACTTATTTTCCATTTTCAGTTACTGGGTCGAGTTAATTTTTTTCCTTTTTGTTGGGAAAAAAGGGGGATCTTAATGGTTGAGGACAATGGAGGAAATTGAAGGGTTCAATTGTGGTGAAAGTAAGAGCTCCTCCATTGAGGGTCGACCTCCGAACCCACCTTCTTCTGCTGCTGCCGCATCGTATCGCCAATGCCACGGAACAGACCCTGTGATTATGCCTTGCAAGAAATCCCTTGTTCGCCACGCTTCTCTTGTGAGTTTCTCACCTCTCAGAATTTGTCTTGTTCATTTATTTATCCTCAAAAAATTGCTTTTTTTTTTTAATTGTATGCGTGCATTTATTGTGCTTATGATGTTTGAATCCTTATTTATGATTTTAAGGACAGAAAGAGTGGTTTCGTCATTTTGTTGTTGGGACAGGAGTTATTAAGTTTCTTACTTTGTAGGTTTTTGATGTGGTTCCTTCTTTTATTTTGACGTTGTACTTTGCATTTGTCATTTTGGGAAATGAAGTCTTTGTGGTGATGC
Organism: Nissolia schottii; assembly: GCA_003254905.1. Taxonomy (NCBI): domain Eukaryota; kingdom Viridiplantae; phylum Streptophyta; class Magnoliopsida; order Fabales; family Fabaceae; genus Nissolia; species Nissolia schottii. The sequence goes on from QANU01098865.1 coordinate 36,047, forward strand.
AATTTGGAGTTTTTTTGCAAGGTTGTAGCAAAGGAAAACTGTTGAGTTTTGCGGGCAAGTGTTTTTAGGTTATGATCTTAGACGAGGATAGAAAGAAATTTTTGTTGTGGAAAAATCCAGTAAATGAGATAACAACGTGGAAAAATCCGGAAAAGATTACACTTTTTCTTCCCTTCTTTTCAGTAACCAATTGCTTGTTTTTGGCTGTAGTAACTGATAGCAACAAGCATTTTGCTTAGATGGGAACCTCAGTGTGCTAACCTGCTAGGGTTCTTCATTATTTGTTTATCATTCTACTTAGTTCCCTTGCAGATATATGATTGGTTATTAATGAGTGTTGTGAGTAGTGTCATTTCTGGAGTTTGAGTTTCTGTCCGCGTTGAAAAGTTTATCTCGATTTTTTTAGTCTGTTCCTTTTTCTGATTTTTGGTGTCACACTCAGCAGGTGAAGACTAAGTTATCTGATGTATCTGCTGAGCCAGAACATGTTACTGAAGATTGTCAGTCTGATTTCCTTCCAAAGCTTCGTTCTGGAGCATGCGCCAATATTGGATTCCGGTCAAGTATGGAAGACGTTTATGTTTGTGTTGACAACTTTATGCAGGATAATGTACTCAAGAGCCATATAGATGGACCTAGTGCTTTCTATGGGGTATTTATCTTCTCTTGGAACTTGATTAGAGTACTGATTATCGTGTGAATGGATTTTTGTGTTTCTGTGGTTTTTTAATTCATTGTCACCCTCATGTAACACACTTTTCTCTTCTTTTCTTTCTTTATTGTCATGTTTCAAATGTTCCACTAATCTGATGATTTCATTTTGGAAGTTCTTTGGAATTCTTAGTTTACATGCTAATCTTCTCTGATAATAATGTTTGCTTTAACTCTTTTATAGACCAATGCATGTAAACACATTTTAGACACACCATCACTATTCACGGAGCTTTTATAGCTGACAAGCACAAGGAGGAAGTTTGTGTATGTTGCTTGCTTTTGTTTGTGAAAGTTAGAGTAACATAATATGTTTATTGACTTGGTCAGGTATTTGATGGACATGGTGGGAAGCAAGCTGCTGACTTTGCTTGCAATCATTTGCCAAAGTTCATTATTGAGGATGAAGATTTCCCAAGTGATATTGAGAGGATAGTTGCTTCAGCATTTCTGCAAACGGATAATGCCTTTGCAGAAGCCTGCTCTCTGGATGCTACCCTTGCATCTGGCACCACTGCATTAGCTGCTCTAGTTGTTGGAAGGTCAGAGTTTTGATATTCAACAATCTTAGTATGTGCGTGTGTGTGTGCACATATATATGGTTTAATATAGTGTGAAATGCACGTTATTTACTCTTCCGAGTAATTCACCACTTTTCCGAGTAAATCCAATAGCAAGATATCATTAGAACCTAAAGGAGGTTCCGGTTTATATTTTGGTCTGCCGCAAAATTTAGCATATTCCTTTGTTATGAATATCTTTTACCAAAATAAAACTGACATGACATCAGCTTCATGCCTTCGATAAATTGCATGTTGATTATAGTTTCTGATTGCAGGTTACTGGTTGTGGCCAATGCGGGAGATTGTCGAGCCGTGCTGTGCCGTCGTGGAAAAGCAATTGAAATGTCAAGAGATCATAAACCGATGTGCAGCAAAGAGAAGAAGCGTATCGAGTCATCTGGGGGGTATGTCTATGACGGATATCTTAATGGACAACTTAACGTTGCTCGTGCTCTTGGTGACTGGCACATGGAAGGAATGAAAAGTAGCGATGGCGGGCCGCTCAGTGCAGAACCTGAATTCATGACTACAAAACTCACCGCTGAGGACGAATTTCTCATCATTGGTTGTGATGGGATTTGGGACGTATTTAGGAGCCAAAATGCAGTGGATTTCGCTCGGCGCAGGCTTCAGGAGCATAATGACCCGGACATGTGTAGTAAGGATCTGGTTGATGAGGCTTTAAAGAGAAAGAGTGGAGACAATTTAGCCGCCGTTGTGGTTTGCTTCCAGCAGCAACCTCCACCGAACTTGGTGGCACCACGGGCTAGAGTGCACAGGAGCTTCTCTGCTGAAGGTTTGAGGGAGTTGCAAAGCTTCCTGGATAGCTTGGGTAATTGAGTTGGCACAAGTACTTTTGGTTCTTGTTCAATTTTCCCTTTTTGTACCTCTAGGAATTAAGATTCATTTGTAGGTGTAGACATGAGAGTAAAACTTTTGACTGTAACATATGCGGCATCTAGTCGACATTTAACTTAATTTTATTAGTCATTTGGTGATTTGCAATGTAGAAGTTTCTGTTGATCCTTATTAAGACATAGTTGAGGGCTTGTTTCCTTGAGTTGTAACTATGAGGGGCATCTCTGTTAATTGAAGTTTGGTCAATTAATAATATTTGGTTGTTTTTCTGTGTTAGTAAAAGTTTTTATGATGTGATGGTGTCAGTAAGATGCTTATGCATCGAGCTTATGTTTGTACTCGTAGCTTGGGTTTCCATGGGGAGAATAATATGTTTGAAAGGCACACTCTTGAAAGGACAAAGGTACTTGTACCAATTGTTTGATGTATATAGCTTTCATGGGAGGAAAGTTTATGAGAATGTATGTTTGCTCAAGTATCATTGCTTTTCTTGTAAAATGTTTGCTAGGGAAATAATTGTGGTCAGTAAAACCCCAAATTGGTACTGCAAGAGAGTTGTAGGACATAAATTTGGTCTTAAAAGATTAGTGACATCAGTTTGGCTCTTGAAAGATCAATTTTTATTTTATTTTACAGCGAAAAAATGGAATTACTCTACGTTTCTATATATCCCCTTGAAGAAGCTTAACAAAATTCTGGAATGTGATCATCCATTTATTTACAAGTATATATGAAAATGCTCATCTCTTTTGGAAATTAAATGCCTTGATTGAAAAGGCAAAGGTGAATCCAAAGATCAATGTGAAGCCAACAACCACAGTGGCAGCTACGCCTAAGAAATCATCTCTATACCCCAAATAACTCTTTACAAACTCTCCCACAATCTCCCCAGTCTCTAACCGTTCAGTTATATCACCAAACTGTGAAGTTACCAATCCATAAAGGGTCCATGAGACAGGACAAATCCAGAAGTACCATCTCCACCATACTGGCATCCTCTGAAAAAATACACAAAATTTTAGCCTTTGCGAGTCACTTACTATCTACATTGTCTAATATTCAAACAATTCCATTATTAGTACAAGAGAAAGAAATTTAGACAAACCAGTTTGATGCGTGGTGATCACGGCTTAAAGAAGTGTTTATTTCAAGTATGTAAATGTCATATCCTTAGTTAATATTGCGTTCAACATTTACATAATTGATATTCACACGTACATATTTGAAATACGATAACCACATACAAATTTTGGTGTATATAACATTTCTCATATTGAAATGAAGCATAAGGGGCTGTGGAACTTACAGTTCTGGGAATGAGAAATCCTGAGAAAAGGTTCCATATCAAGTAGAACCCAAAGGAAACTATGGTTGCAGTGTTGTGATCAGGGGTAGCACCCACAGCCATCATCCCATATAAGGTGAAGTATAAAAAGGTGAAGAACATGAAGAAGATATACCAAAAGAACTTGGTGGCCGTCCATTCAAACCCAATCATGGCATACACTATAACCCCATATACCAGGGTCTGTACCAATATGTATGGGATCTCAATAGCAACCTGCAAAGAATTTCAAATGTGGTGAATTTATTAACATTTCTACAGAACTATATAGTTTCCATTTTCACTCAACTTCATGATTAGTGGATGAACACCTCATGTCTTTTTCTCACCCCACAAAGTTTGTATTTCCACTCTATCATCCTATAATCTTGACACATCATTCTGGCATATCATATTTTGACAGAAATTCTGGCCGTGTAGCATTGTTGTATAATTTTCAATTTTAATTAATAGTTAACGTTCCTTAGGAATTGCATGGGAAACTTCACGCATACCTGTCCAAATGCATAAGGCAACGCTGAGTACATTCCAGCAGCTCTCTCTCTATAGAAGACTGTTCTTTCAATGGCAACAACTGGTTGCACAGATGTAGCATTTTGTATCCCAATGAAGAGGACTGCAGCATACATGGATCCCATTGCATTGAATATATCTTGTTTTCTTTGCCTGCATTAGAAGAATATATAAATATAAATAAAGGTGATGAAAAACATGATGAACCAAGAAACTATGCAAATGAAGAGACAAAGGAAATTGGTTGTATTTTGGTACCTTTTGGAGCCAATATCCCAAAATATTGTCCCAAACAACAAGGCTATGAATGTTGTGAATAAAAATCTCACTGCACTGTATGGGGGGTTTCTCCAATAAGATAGGTTTTGCTTCCAAAGGCAAGCCATGCATTGAGTTAAGAAAGACTGTGAGTGCTTTGTAGGGAAGTATAAGTCTTTAGAACCTGCTGGAGGTGCACTAAGTTCCCTGATCAAGGCCTTGTTTCTCCTGAATGTAATTGTGCAAATATTGGTTAACCATAGAACAGCATATTAACAATAACAAAGTTTTTCGTCATGGATATCTGATGATATTATATGGAAATCACTTTGAGTTTCAAAGTTTTTTCTACCTATATAGGTCAGAATTCTTGTATACTGCAGCAAAGTTAACTCCAAGAGCTGCTTCTTGTGCTTCTGAAGTAACCTCCAGCATCCAAGTGGCAGGATTATAACCATTCTTAATTTTCGACACTCCATTAATTCCCTACAGCCAAGCATAGGTTACTTTGATGAGTAAACTGATTGATAAAACAGAAGTATTTAGTACCGATTACAAATTAGTGTCAGTGCTGACCTCAAAGTAATTGATCAGATGAGAACAATGCTGGCCTAATGGCCCGATATAGATTTCTTCACCTCCATGCTTCAAGAGAAGTAACTGCAATACAACATAGAGATGTTCAGCCTTGAAACACTCACATTTTCTTGTAAGCAAGTTTGAAAGAGAAGAAGGGTCTCTCTGACCTCATCAAAAGCATCAAATATGTCAATGCTAGGCTGGTGGATTGTGCAGACCACAGTTCGGCCTGTGTTCACCGTGTTCCTCACTGTTCTCATGACTATAGCAGCAGCTCTGGCATCAAGGCCAGAGGTAGGTTCATCCATGAATAAAATGGATGGATTGGCAACAAGCTCAACGGCAATTGTCAACCTCTTGCGCTGCTCCGTGGACAGACCATTCACTCCAGGCAATCCCACAAGCGCATCTCGCAACGAAGTCAGCTCTACCAGCTCCATGACTTCCTCAATGAACATCTACAATAAAAAAAAAAATTGGAGCTCTAAGCAACTGAATTGACACTGGAATTTCGGAAGAAGATACAATGTCATGTATGGTGTGTGCACGCACTTCCTATCAATTCAAGTATTTATGGGACTGGTGATCAAGGGAGCTGAAAAACTGGGGAGATCTAAATCAATGTGTTAAGTGAGAAGTCACAATAGCCGGAGCATAGCATAACCAAAATCCACAGGGACTTTACCTGTTTGGTGGCAGAATCAACCTCAGGAGGTAACCTTAGCCATGCAGAATAAACAATAGACTCGTAGACCGTTACATGGGGAGAGTGTATATCAGTCTGCTCGCAGTATCCCGATATGCGAGCAAATGTTTCTTGCTTCTTAGGGTACCCTGATATGGTGATTTGTCCTTGAATATATCCTGCTGTTTTCCTTCCAGACAAGACATCCATTAGAGTAGTTTTACCAGCTCCACTTACACCCATAAGAGCTGTCAGAACTCCTGGCCTAAAAGCACCACTAATACCCTTCAACAGTTCAAGTTGATCTTCAGGAATGCCTTGTGCCTTCATTTCCTGCAATCATAAAGGGAAATCAGAATCCATTTCCTGGAAACCGTGGGAAATATACCGGGGAGGGACTAAAAATTACTAGAACTCTTTTATACTAGTTTTATAAGTAGGTAAGCTTCATTGCAACATGTTATGTAGGGTGACGAATTGTAATGCTCTATTCTAGAAAAAATTTACTAATTTTCAAGTTAATGACTTGGAGTTGGATCCTTCACTTAAAAGTGCTTTTCTGAAGAACCATCTTAGTGACATGTACCTGTGGCATGTCCACTGCATATCTGATTTCATCAAAAGTGATAGAAAGGGGTGTGAAGGGAAGAACCATCCCCCGCTTCCTGTGGCCATTGGCTGCACTGTTGCTGCCAACTCTTGTGGACAAAGTTCTGGAGGACACGCTTCGTCCACTCTCATTCCCTTTATCTGCATTGGATTTATACCAATCATGTTACACAGCATGAACATGTGGAAGTTAAAACGAAGCATAAGTCAGTGAACTTATAAGTAAACACCAGAAATCGCGTTGCTTCTCGACGATAGTTCAATGATGTGATCGTTTCTAACAGAATTTCTCTCAGCTAAAGCTTCTTCTGATATCAATGCTTGGGGTTTACCAAATGCTGCAAAAAATTGGCTCAGTTGTTAGAGCACACTACATATTGTTAAAGCTCTTCAGTAACATAGTCTAAACACAACACTAGTGAAAGTACTGTTAATTTAAATAACAATACTTTTCATAGTTTAGTAATATTCTTTAAATCTTACTAAATTTTGATTGTTGTAGTGTGAAAGGAACATGCATAGGAATAGAATACTTACGATCAAGGTAATCTAAGGCCAAAGGGAAAAGGAAATTGAATAGTAACATGTATCCAATGGAAGCTCCAACTCCAATCCAATACCAGTATGCTTCTGGAAAAATCCCACGCGCCTTCAAGACCTGCACTCCTAACGGTTCTGTTGAATTCGGTGGAACCTGCAAAGGAAAAAGGCATTCACATATTGTCAAGAACACTGATTCAAGACCTGTTACATTAGTCTTTTTTGTATCTCATGCACATTTCTTCATTGTTACTTACATGTGACCAACTCTTTCCAAGGAACTCATTCACCGCTATAGCATTCTGTCCATACATCATGGGAGAGACCCAGTAACCCCACAACCACCACTTCCTCACATCAACTGATGCAAAACAATGCAAGCATTTCTGTCAGATTTCGATGCTAAAACGCCTTTGAAAAAACAAGCAAATATGTGCATATTTACTGAAAATAAATTTCATTAACACTTCACCTCTTGATAGGATGAATCCACCCATGACCATAACTGCAAGTAAAGCAAATGATCCAAATGTGTTTGCAACAATGATGTTCCTCCCAACTGCCCCCATAAATCGAAAAAGTCCAGAGGCCATCTGGTTGAGGCAAACAAGCAAAAAGTACTGCTTGATGAACCTGCCATGAGGAACTATCAGCACAATGCAGACCAAATTATCTGAAGTCTATGCATGTTTTGTTTCCATCCAAAGATCATTTTCTCACCTCTCAATATTTGGATCAAAGCCTATAACATAGTAAGTCATCACAACCCAAATGCCAACTTCTACTAAGGTGATGGGAATCTTAAGGATCCATGTAGGCAAAGAGTATGCCCAAGAAGGATAAAAGAGAAGGTCCCTTTGCTTATAGAAAACAGGTAGTTTCGCTATGGTCATCGATAGCTCGGAGTATCCATTGAACATTATCACAATGAGCACAAAGAACAAAGCCCCCATATAGATTCCACCGTCGGCTTCCGTATCCCGGTGCATCTCAGTTCTCAGGAACAATGTCATTGCTATGAGGCCAGTTAAAATCAACTGAAAATGAAAGGCACCAAAACATCATCAATGTTGCTGAAATGAACACTAATGACTAATGAAGCCACCCTTAACAAAGAGGGGAAAACAAGGTTTTTAAGGCTTTGAACAGTGCTTACTTGCCACATCTTGAAAATATAGACAAAAGAGTTCCTTTTCATAAGTAAGAACTCTCTGGACACACAAGCTTTAAGCAGTTCCTTCTTGCTAACACCATACTTGTTCTTGGTCAAAACAGCAGGGTGGCCCTTGGACTTGTCAAATGGGGTAGCAAGCTCATCTCCAAGTTTTCTACCAATGTGAAAGGACTGAAATGCATCAGAGAATTCCTTGACTGAGACAAAGGTATAAGGCTCATCTTTGTTTGCCCAATACTGCTCTTGATCTTTCCTTGATGTTACCTGTTATATACATGAATAGGAAGAGTTTATTTGTTGTGTTGAGTCTATTATCTTTTTATGATGAAAAGAGCAAAAAGAGGTTATTGTTACTTCTTGTAAGAAGTCTGCTACTCCTTTCCTTTCTGGACATTTGAATCCCATGTATTCAAAGAACTCAAGCACATTCTCCCTTGGACCCTGGTATACAATTTGTCCATCTGAGAGGAGAATTATGTCATCAAATAGTTCATAAGTCTCCGGTGCCGGCTGGAGAAGAGAGATCAGAGCTGTTCCATTCAGAATGTGGATGGATTGTCTTAGAGAGTTAACCATTTGGAATGTGGTGGAACTGTCCAAACCAGTTGATATTTCATCCATGAAAAGTGCCCTTGCTGGCCCAACTAGCATCTCACCTGTAATTTCATTGGACCACAAAATATGCACAGACAATAAATCAAACACTTGGTAGCACATTTTTGAGTTCTTACAATAATGAAAAGAAAAAGACTTCATTTCATATTAAAACAGATAATGGAGATTTCTGGTTTACCAGTTGTGACTCTCTTTCTTTGCCCGCCAGAAATACCGCGGATCATGTCATCCCCTACCATTGTATCAGCACAGACTTCTAGCCCCAAAATCTGTTAGAAACATTGAACAACTAAGTTTCTTCCTTCTTTTATCACAAAATCATCATATAAATTTGATGAATATGGTTTGGTACCTTCATTATATAATCTGTAACTACGTTGGTTTCTTGGCCTTCCAGAGCTGCAGCCTGAAAAATTCAATATGTTGAGCAAAATTCCTAACAAATTCATCATGGACTAAAATTTGAAGAACATTGGAGAGGTCTATTAAATTTTAACATTTGATATCTTAGCGAACCTTCATGTAAATATCAAGATCAGGATCTGGCTTAATGTTTTCTGCCTTCTCTCTTCTTGATAACTCTGCCAGCATATCTGCAAAGTTAACTCAAATTAAAGCCATTCCAATCAAATTTCAAGGGACATAATCATTCAAAGTTTAGACCGCAACGCCGTTTTTCTGAAGGCCTAATTAAACTTACCATAACGGCTTCCGATCCCTTGACACCTTGCTGAAAAGGCCAATGTTTCTCTGACTGTCATTTCCCCTATGTGGAGATCGGTTTGACCTATGTAAGCCGACATTCTCTGAGGCACAAAATCCTCCATGCCATGACCGTTATAGGAAACTCGCCCGGAAAACTGCAATTTATAATTCAGCGAAAGAGAAGCACGAAAGGGATTCGCCATACTAAGCATTCATTAGTTTACTTTCTGAAAAATAGTGTCCTTACTTTAAGATCTTTGCCTAGTCTTCCGGCCAGCGCCAACAACAATGTGGTCTTACCGGAGCTTGGAGGGCCTAGTAGCAGTGTCATTCTGCATACGACCAAAAGAAAGTGCTGAGAAATAGATAGATAGATAGATAGTTTCACATAAGAAATCTCAAATTCCACTGAGGAATATAGCTTTCTCTACTAACCTTCTAGGCTTGATGATTCCACTAACATGATGAAGAACCATGAATGGCTTCTTTCGACTCGGAAGAAGGTGAAGAGAATTGAGGAACCCCTTCAGAAAGAGATGACCAGTCAGTTGGAGCAACATTGCATCCAAATCTATATCGACCAAAAAGGCCTTACCTCTGACAAATTGACGCAGAAGTTGAAGATTGTTGGCAGTGCCCTGCTTCCTACATGGGCTTCAGCTTCAACAGCCAGGTGCTCGAACCGGACTTCAATCGTGGGAATATCAAGTCCAACTCTGCAGTTTGGTTTGAAAGCCTGAATCACGAGAAAGCAAAATCTCTCTCACAGGAAATGCGATTATTGAAAAGCATGAAATGTATGTTACCGATCGATGCGCTCCCTCAGCTTGAGCAGGAAGTGCTCATTGTCTTCCTCCGCAATCTTCACAAGCCTCTCCACCAGGTTCTTCCTCTGCAATGGACCGAGTTTGTTGATGTCAATCTCCACAGGCTGGCCCTGCGCTTCGGTCAGTATCCCCCTCGTCAGGCGAAGATACGTGGGCAGCTTCTCGATGGCGGCCCACTTGAGCTCCTCCTCGTCGTCATCCCTCCTCGAGGACCCGGAGAAGACATCCGCCGCGCCCCCGCCCCTCCACATGCTCGAGCTTCCTATTCGGGCGCTCCCCACTCTCACTTCCTCACCTTCCATTCTCTGCTTCTGTATGTTGGACTTGTCATGCAATGTTACGTTGGCTGGCTACTTTATAATGCGATCGAGTGGAACCTACTACTACTGTGCATTTTCTTAATTATTCATTGTGCATTACTATCGTCGTTATTCTTCTTTTTTTAACGTTAACTAATGAAGCTACTACATTCGCGGCAATAATAATACATGGAGTGAAATCGTGTCATTTTTCCGTGATGTGTTTGTGTCCCAAGCTGCCATGGGAATGGAGGGTATTTGTTATTTTTTCTTTATTTTAATATAAAACCACACTGTCATTATTAAAATAAAAGAATCTGAGAACACACTGTCATTTTATCTTTTAATATAAAAATGCCGAGTAAATCCATTAGAAAACTTTGCTTAATTAGATTCAGGATGATCAGTTTTGAAGTTTGATCCTTTTACCTTAGAAGGATATAACAACTCAAAAATTCCACCTGTCGTCTCTCGTAAATAGAACTCCCAAGGCAACTAGTTGCCGACTTCACATATTTTACTCCTAAATCTGAATTAAATCAAGTGTTTTGCTGCTTAAGCAAAATTAATACGAGATTCTGTACAAGTGAAGGAAGAATGACTTCCTCCCCCGCTTCATTATGGAAAACGAATATTGCATTCAAGATTCCTTTTCATGCATGTTAATTTATATGCAAGATTTTGTACATTGGTCTGTTAATGCATGGCCATAGAAGTCGTCAAAGTCAACCTTGTTTTATGTGACATCTCATTTATTCACATGACATTAAAAATTGTTTAAATAAGTCTTTAGCCCTTTATAAATCTCACAAGTTTTCGTTTTAACCCCTAGTAAATCATAAAATTTAATTTTAGCTCCCAATAAAAATAATTGGTTTCAATCTCTAATAAATTTTAATTTTTTGCTTTTCATCTTTGTCACTAGCTTAGTCAATTAAGCCTAAAAATATTAATTACCCTCTTCTCTCCTCTCTCCCCTTATCTCTCAACACTCCCTTCTCTGCCCCATGACCACCACTCACCCACCACTGCGGTGCCATCCTTCGATCACCACTCCACCAACTACAACTCTCTGCCAAAAACTATGTTGTCAAGGCAAAAACCACAAACGACACGTCCTCTTTAATGACATCTCTGGCGAGCCAAGGCAAGGCGAGGGGACGACGAGATTTATAGTGGCACCTCCATCACTTTCCCACTACCACAAGCCACTTTTTTTCATCCCTCACGAAACTACCGCCAATCCTGAGAATTATGAGGAACCACCACATCGTTACTACAATTGGGACCTCGACATCAACACATGAGTCATCTCCTTAATAGTAAGTCATGCAGTCTCATCCTTAGCATCACTCAAACCATTGCTCAGCAGACCGTGCCGCAATAGCACAACAAGCGGTGGTTTTTTGGCGACAATGGCAACGAGAACATGGTGACAATGATTTTATCATTCACTTTGATTCCAAGTTTTGTTTTGACTTGTGTTGAGTTATTATTTTGGTTATTATTTTGTGCTTTTGTCTCGAAATTTGAAGGTTTTAGTTATGAGGTTTGAGGATGGTTGGAAGGGATGGAGGTGGAGATTTAGTGTTGAGAGTTACAGGTGGGTGTGAGTGAGGGTGGGGGTGGTGTGTTGGTGGTGGGGGCAATGAAGGGAAAAGGGGAGAGGAGAGAGCGACGGTGTAGTGATGTTGGGTGTTGACTCTGGTGGTAGTGGTGACAACTGGTGGGGGTGGAAAAAATGAGAAAGATGAAGATGAAACATGGTAAAATAGATCTTTTGGTTAGTGAAATGGGTTGGGTTAGTATTCAGGCGAGCATGAGTTAGGTTTATAGATTTTTTGGTGGTTAACCAAAACGTTTGGGTTATGTGGCAAGTAAGTTACACGACACTAACCACATGGACTCCAGATTCCTATGTGGAGAGGGTAATATGTCCAAGTTAATTGGTATGTTAGTAGTTAGCGGACCAAGTTAATAGTAGGACAAAAAAAGAAACAAAAAATCATTAGGGGCTAAAAAAAAATTTGTAATTTATTAAGGATTTAAACCAAAATTTATGATTTATTAGGGACTAAAACTTATTCAAGTGATTTCTTATGTCACGTGAATAAGTAGGGTGCATGTAAGCAAAATTAACTTTGACTTTTATCTGTCATGTCAACACTTATGGATCAAGCTAACGGTAGAGACGAAAAACAAAATAGTAAATTTATTAAGGACTAAAAAAATATTTATTAAAACTAAAACAAAAATTTACGATTAATTAGAGATTAAAAACTTATTTAAGCCAAAATAGTTTATGATAGTTGAATTAACAAAATTTTTCCGTCAACTTTAAGTTAAGGCTTAATACATTAATAATATTTTATTTAGAGGTGTGTTATATACTTATTTTATTTTAGACACTGTATCGAATTACTGATTATCTGTCATTGAATGAAATTTTAATGGGATTTACATCCCATTAAATTTCATCTAACGATAAATAATGCGTCAATTGACATAGTGTCTCACTCAAAATGAGTACAAATAACAAGGTACCATAAAGAGATTTCATATTTTTCTAATAAACATGTATATATCATGGATTTTTTTACGTCGATCAATGAAGATTTCGTTAAATTTTGACTTTCATCTAATTAAATCCTAGCCAAGCAGTATCAAAACCTCTGAGTTAGCAAAACCAGATTTATAAATTAAGTTTATGCCCTAGCCCATATGTTACCTAGAGAAGATTATAAAATGGACCGCCAACATAATGTTATATCTTTGAAAATGAATTGCTGAACAGCAGCATCGATCTGCATCATTTCTTGCCTCACAAAACATGAATATGTTTGACTTCACATTACTATATCGTTATTATTGCAGAAACAAAGCACACGTACTTAACCAAATATAATGAAGCAAACAACCAAATAATAGAAGATGAATCCTGCAGCAGAGCAGAGCATAAATAAGCGGTAGCGAATCTGCGTAATTTCTTATACAATTTGCTTTTATTTATCTTACAATAAAACCTACGAATTCGAATGAATATGGTATACTTAAAAAAAAAAAATTATGTTATTTGTACTTGATTTTAATTTATATGAAATATGGTTTTGATTTATATTTTATTTTTGAATTTTAGTGGGTTATTATCCACACTCATCAATAATGGATGATGTATAAATCGACACACTATTTTATACAATTCCTCTTTCAAAAATGCTACACGTACGCCTAATTTCATACACCCATACATACACCATTAATAATGTACAAACTTTATTCTCACTACTGCACAAACATTACAAACTTGTAAATGATATTCTCAACTATACTTAATTAAGTGCACAAACATTACATGAGTTAAAATACAAACTTTATGTATATAAGTACGAGGTGTATGTATGGTGTATGATTTTTTGTGTACGTGTAGCATAACTCTTCCTCTTTTAAAGTTTAGAGATCATAGAAATGAATATACTTCTCTTAGCAAAATCTTTTTTATATACATTGTGCTAGGCTTTGTTAGTTGTGACACTAATATTATACCTGAAAGAGAATTGGTACTGATGCAATTAATGTTGTAGGATTTATGGATTCAAATAATAAGAAGGAGGCCATGGATGTGTGACCCGAAAACCCGACAGATGAGGTGTGTGGATCTAGGAGGAAGAAAGAGATGATCCATGCCATGTGTACCAAAATCCCCATGGATCCGGAGAGGAGATTTGCCGGTCCATAGGTCAACCAATATAATATATTCATTACTATGTGATATTAATTGTTGTTACACCTATACTAATTATATGTTCACACTGTTATCATGTATTCAAATGCATGTGCCCCCAACCCTTTGCTTGACCCAAAATAATGTTTGTGTGTCTCGCACTACCTCCACGATTTTTAGTCCTATTTCAAAACCAACACAAGCACGTGTTACAATGGTATATAGGATTAATACCTTAATGTTAAAATGAAGATGTTTCTAATTTCTTTTAAAGAATAAAGACTTGTATGTTTAAATTTGATGTAAGAGGGAGTAAACTTTTTTAAGTTTAATTTTAATATATTGGTAGTGTATACAGTAATGCATTGTAACTTTTGTTAATTATACTTATAGTAGAATGATGCAATACTTTAAATAAATAGTGTGTGTCTCTTCAAGAACTCATTCACACAATATTTTTTGATATACTATGTAGCCAAATTTCATTCTAGAACTTAGATGAGCAACAAAGACTGTGGAAGAGACTTCTAATGCACGCCATCAAAGTGCGAGGAAGAAGGTGAAGAGTTATCATAGAAGGAGATGAAGAGGCAAGGTTGGAATTATGTGTCTTGTTTAAGTATTAACAATCTAAGGTTGCAAAATCTATACGTTAGACCCAACGGTAAATGACCCAAAAATAGTCCTTAACATGTTTAAAGGAATTTGGGGTCAACAAATCTCTAAGCAAAAACAAAAGGTCCAATAAACTTACACACGGGCGAAATAGGGTGTTGCGCGTTTCATGGCTAGACTAAAATTCACACTCTTACCTTAATAATACCAAAAAGTTTTTTTTTTCTTTTTTCTACTTATAAACCAAGTTCATATATAATTAAAACACCTTGAAAGTCTACGCATAGCAATGTGAAACTTTAGCCTCAATTAAAACACACAAGACTAAATTTAAACAATAATGTTTTTTTTTTCACACCAAAATACCTAGATATCCTAAAACACTATGAAAATGGTGATATTTAGTGAAAATCACAAAATATAATAAAAAAAATTCAATCATTTCTAACTTTTTCTCTCCATCAAATCACACACTCTCTTGCATTCAATCTCTTTACTTAATTTGTCTTTAAAACACGTGGGTCATAATAGAAATAGGTATCAATGTAATAGAAATATGTATCAACGTAATGAAATAATTATCAACATATTATAAATGTATCAACGTTATAAAAAGAGAATGTTAATATATCTTTATAATATGTTAATACCTATTTCACTATATTTATACATATCTCTATTATGTTGATACTTGGAGAGAGAATATGTTGATACATATCTTCATTATATTGATACCTATATCTAGCGGTGGGAATAGGCCAGGCGGCCTGTCAAGGCTTGCAGCCTGACCTGGTCTGCTTTAGTAAAAAGGTCAGGCCCAGGCCATTTTCAAAGCTTATTTCAGTAAATAGGCCAGACCCAGGCTATTACGAAAGCCTGTTAGGCCTGTTAGGCCGGCCTGTTTACTCACAAATGTTCATTTGTGCTTACTAAAAAAATAAACTTATTTGAGAAATGCCTTATCCATTAGACTAGCATTACTTTTTGCAACATTTTATGCAATCATATTTATTAATATAATTTTATTATTTAATTTTTTTAAAGAAACCATAATCTAAAGAGTCCATAGGACTCTCTCTCACACTCACACTCTCATCTCATCTGAATAATGTGAGAGAGTTTTGCTGGCATTTTCCATTCTGTTTTTTGTTGGTGAAATGTCATATATTCTGTTTATGATCTTACTATCACATACTAAGCAAGAGAATTGGCGATATACATAACAAAGTTGAGCAAACTTTTTTGGGATATGGATTTTGGTTTCTAAATGATAAAATCAATGGATGAAAATTTGATTTTCCTCTCACATAAAGGATATTCATGTTGCTCAGACTTGTCTTTTGATCTGTTTCTTCATGGGCATACCCCAGCAGCTTGCAACTTTAGAATTTCAATTCTTTATTGAAAATGTCTTTTTGATTCATATTGAATTTATACACTCTTCCTTATTATATAGTAAATGTTATATATTCAGTTAAACTATCTCCCTTCTCTCAAGAAATACCTTTATATATATATATTAGTTTTTTACTTTAGAATATTATTATATTAAGAAATTAAGTTCTTAACAAAAATAATACTTTGTTATGATTATTTTTGAAAAATTAAAAATTGCATATTTTATTTTATTTTAATATTTATTTCTTATTTTTTATGATAAAAAATACAAAGACAGGTCTATTACTGATATATGACATTTTACCAACAAAAAACAAAAAGGAAAATGTCAGCAAAGCTCTCTCATATTATTCAAATGAGATGAGAGTGTGAGTATGGGAGTGTCTTAGAGACTCTTTAGATTAGGGTTTCTTTTAAAAGAAAAATTAAATAATAAAATTATATTAATAAATATGATTGCATAAAATGTTACAAAAAGTAATGCTAGTATAGTGGATAAGGCATTGCTNAAGTAATGCTAGTCTAGTGAATAAGGCATTGCTTTGAATGCTGAGGTCTTGGGTTCGAGTCTTACTGAACTTAAAATAAGTTTATTTTTTTTAGTAAACACAAGAAAATTGGCCTATAACAGTTAACAGGCCAGGCTCAGGCCGAAGATTAATGAAACAGCTCAGCCTATTAAGGGCTTGGCCTGACCTGTTCTTACCCCTACCTATATCTATTACGTTGATACATTTTTCTACTATGTTGATATTGTGATGACCCATAGTATTTTAGGTCAAAGAAAAAGGAGAAATGTTGGTGCGTTGCAACGCCCTAGGCGAGCTATAGCGACATGGTGCGGAGGGCACTGCAGGGAGCTAGGAGCGTTATAGCGGCTCGCTATTTGGAGTCCCATATTGGATGCATCACAGAAGGGGGTCTCCTCCTCCCCCTATACATAGAAGCTTCCAGTGAGTGTTTAGATTTGTTAATTCACTTAAGAGCTAGAAAGGTTCCACTTTTGTGAGACTTCTCGCTCCAATTCTTTCTATTTCTTTTCTCCCTCTTGTTTTCCATTCGTGGAGAAGCAGTGTCTCCACGTAGGGTGTCAAGAGCTCTCAGCTTAGTGCTCATTAGTAGTCAGCCATTTTCAGGTGAATGACTTTCTTTACAGCCCATTTTAAAACCGTGTATTTATTTAAAAAGTTATTTATTTATTATTTTTTAAAATTATTTTATTTATGCGTGTTTATAAAATCCTAGGAGGTGAACTTAATGTTTTATTTTAAGTATTTACGAAATTAGTTACTATTTATTATTTAGGAATTTCCTTATTTAAGAAAATAATAATTTATTTTAGAAACCTTTTTGATCTATGAAAGTAGCTATGTATGAAATATTTATGAAATTATTTTAGAAAGTCATAAAACCTTTTTTTTGAACTACATGGGACCACCTATTTTATTGCATTAATTATTCCATGTTGCATGTGTATGAATATTCATGATTAAAGTCACATTATGCTATCAGTTATAAATTAAGGTATTATGTTATCATGTTTATGCCATTTCATGTAACGATGTTTAACCTGTTTTCATGGGAGTTATATCTAGGATAGAACCATAAGTCAGCGACAACCTACGTTGACCCTGGTATACCTTGTACGATCGTAAAATAGAATAGGATTCATGTAGATTTAGGGCAAGACCGTAAAGCCTGACATGAAAGCTCGTGATACCCGGTGTCATGTATCATGTCATGTAGATTAGGGTAAGACTTTAAAACCCAGACATTTCAGGAACAACTAAACCGTAATGCTCGGAACGTTTGTCTAAAGAATTTCCTACTTGCTTATGTTCTTAAATGCTTTTAAGATGATGATGCTGATGATGATGATGATGATTATTATTATTAGTAGTATTATTATCATCACCATCATCATTATCGTATGAATGTTTTCATGATTGTTATATATTATGTATTGCATGTCATATTTTTGAAGTGTCTCATGTCACCACGTGGATGACCTTTCGCTGAGACTCTTCTCATAATTCCCAGCTCTCAACCCGCCCTCAGTTATAGGTTACGAATCAGAGTAACGGTGCATTAAGTTTATGGTTAATGCAGTGACGTTAGAATTTAAGAGTCAACAGTTTACCTTGAGGTGAATCTCCTTATAGGACATGCTAGTTTTATTTTATTTTGTAATCAAGTCATGTCTAAAATGCTCCAATTGTATAAATGCAGTATTTTTGGACCAGTTACGTATTTTTATCATGTATATTTATGTTCATTGTAAAAGAGTTTATGTTTATTTAGAAAAGGAAAGTTTTATTTGTTTTTTAATTAAAGTGAAAGTGCATTTTTTTAAAAGTACTTCCATAAGGGAATTATTCCCTTGCGTGTTGATAATAATTTTTGGGTCATTACAGATACTCATGTGGTGAATGAGCTTGACACTGGAATAAGATAGTGAGAGCAGAGGAGAGAGAGTCTGACTTGATGAACAGAGAAACATGTATCAAGTTGATATACCTTTATAATATGTTGATACATATTTTTGTTATGTTGATACATATTTTTATTACATTGATACTCATTGTTATTATGTTGATATCTGCATGGCGTGTGAGCTTTACACAAAAGTGAAAGGGTGAGAGTAGGGGGGAGAGAGTCTGACTTGACAGAAAGACAGTATGATGTAATGGAAAGAGAACGTATTCAAAAGATTAAGAAATAATTACATTGATACCTTTCTTAACATGCGTTGATACCATGTGCACAAGTCTTAATACCATATGTACACACGTCGATATCGTCCATGTTAGTAATTATTGTACCAAATACAATAATTTTCCTTTTTCTTCTCCAATATACAGTATGTATAGGCTATTTTGGCACCTAAAGGATGCGTTTCGTTGTTGAGACAGGACGAGAATACAGAGACACAAAGACACAAAATCCTATTTGGTTGTTGAGACAAGTACAAAAACTTGTGTCTCAAGGTAGATAATTAGTGTATTTTTTGTACCTCCGTTTTGCTGAGACACGGAGACACAACCTTTCATATTAGGATAATGTGTTTTTTTCTATTAAATTAATGCAATAAGGGTATTTTAAGTCATTTAAAGTGTATTTCTTGTCTTGTCTCTGTTAAGCCAAACAAAATACAAGAGTGACTTATCTTCTTATTTTTTATGTCGATGTCCTCATGTCTCTATATTCTTGTCATGTCTCAACAATCAAACACAGTCTAAAGGTGTGTTTGTAAGTTAAGTTTAGGAGAGAAAGAAAAATTTTTGATGGCCTTAATCATAATTTTCAAATGTAAAAACCATGACTACACCCCCCTAAAATCTTTTATTTTCTTCCTAAGCCTAATTCGCAAACACACTCTTTCTTATTATCTAAATAACAGCAGCAAAATTTAAAATGCACGGAAGACCCATAAATCCAACATATAGTAGGTGGCATCTAATGGTATAAATTCTTCTGCAAGAGAAATGGAGAATAAATGATTCCTTCAAAAGTATTTAACTACTTTTTCTCTTATTTTATATAGGTCTAGCTAAGTAGTTATTTGAATTGGGTTTAGTCCATTTAAAATAAGTTACAATAATTAAATTAGACAATAGCTATAAACTAGACAATAATTTATCGTGAAGAACAAACAACAGTACACTTTTCATTTTGGTACAATGACAAAAGCAAGTTGTAGTTTATCTCCAACTTGAGGGATGACAAAAGAAAGATAATAAGTTCCTTGTGCAATCTTTTTCATTGACAAATAAATTAACCATGGCAACACTTAGCTTAATTCCTTTAAGATTTTGAGGTTAAGACAAACTTGGAATACAGAATCCAGTTCCTTGAGCTCTAAATGGATATGCTTTTATGTACGAATTTATGATTAATTAAACTGAGTTGCACATCAGTGACGTACTTTAAGTTGATAATTTGCCGTTAATTAATTCGTTCTAGTTAAACAGTACTACTCAAATTGAAAAGCTTTGTTTTTGTTTTTATTCAGTTTTAGAAATGGTTACTAGCCGCATAAAAAGGCTATGATGTTGAAGCAGGGTAACCATCTAAAGTATTCTTGTGCTTAATTGACTTGAATTTCTAAACTTCTTGTTCAGGACATCTTTGTTTGTTAAATTTTTTAAACATACTTTATTTTTAACTATTTGTATCCGGTTAACCTTTAACTTACCGATTATAAGAATTGAATGATCCACTTAAGAAAATGACTTCTTCCATAAGACAGATTGTTTCATTTTTAGAACTCATGCTTTTATGGCATACTTTAACTTTGAACTATAAATATTGAAGGAAAAAACTAACGTGAGTTAGTGAAGGTGATAGAAATGTTAGTGGTTCAAATTCAGAAAAAAAAAATTATTAAAAAATAAACGACTGAGTAGCTACTAAGGAAGATGAAGAATTCGATGTTTATTATTAAAGCGATAGCTTGGATTAGAATTAGGAATTTAGCATATTCGTTGCATACATAGGTGATTCGTTGATATGCTAACTGCCTCAAGAGATGCAACAAAAATAATAATACCAGTTTATGAATCTAGTGGTTAGTGAGGCAAATTTCAGCTGCTGCACCAGTTTTGTTCCATTTTGAGTTAATTATTTGGATGAAAATAACATATATAAAATGGTATAAGCCTACCAGGTTAATTTGTATTATTAGGTACATTGCCTACATTTATTCTAATAATATGTCGGCTGAGCATATCGACATGGAATTTTAGTACAATAATGTGCATTTTATCTCCAGCTATACCCCTTCCCCCATTTCCAAAAAAAACGAAATTATTGCTCGTTTTATTAGGATATTCTCACAAGCCTTGTTGTGAAATTAACTCATTAGACCATTTATTCTAATAATATGTCGGTTGAGAGTATCAGCATGCATGAAATTTAGTACAATATCTTTGTAATAGGTGTGTTTTATCTTCAACTCTCCCCCTCTCAGGGCTTTCCCAAAAGAAAAGTTTATAATTTTGGCCAAGATAAAATAATTAGTCTATTCTGTTGTGATTGAGAAATTCTCAATAATCATCTTTTCTATAGTTTGGACATCAATCTCAGGTGCAGCTAACTTACCACTAAAATAAAGGGGGAATGTTTTAATTAATTTTTGAATATCTATCATCATTTGTCAATGATTAAAGGGTGAATGTCTTAATTAATTTTTGAAATTTTTATCGGTATCCACATTAATATCTTAATAAAAAAAATTTAATTAGTCCTTCAATGCTTTTAAGTGTAACATTTGAAATGTTCATAAATATTTAAGATGAAATGACTAATAAGTGTAACGTTTAAAATGTTAAGAAATCAATCAAAAGCATTTTTTAAGAGACTAATGTGAGTGTTGGTAAAAAATTCAGAGAATAATTAGAACATTCCCACGTGATATGATACCAATTTATACTACCTCTATTCATTATATCTAAATAGCTATACTTTAAAATAGTTGTCAATTAAAACCGTCAGTTGTCCAATGGTCAGGTTAATTGTCTTCCAAGCTATAAATCCTTTTGGTCAGCGTGTCACTCGTGGCCACGCGGCTTCGCCACGTAAGATTTGCCAACTCTCCTGACGAATCACTCACAAATTCGCCAACTCTCCTAGCAAATTCTATACAAAATCACCAACTAGGACGCCACATTTGCACAGGATTCGCCAACCGGTTTGGCCAAGTTGCCCTAGAGTAATTTTACATTTATACCCCCTTTACCTTTTATTTGCTTGTTGACCTTAACCCTAACCCAAATCAATAGCTCAAACCATACCCATAACCCTATCCACAACCCTAATCCTAATAATTAAACCAAAACCCTAACTCAACCCTAAAAAACAAACCATACCCCTAATCTTTAAAACCCTAACACTAAATATAAACCTAACATTAACCCTAAATACTAAAAAATACAAACCCTAACCCTAACCTTGATATTCAAAACCCTAACTCTAATATTCAAACCCCTAACCCTAACCCTAAACCCTAATCAAACCCTAATTATAACATTAAACCCTACAAAAGCCTTAACCCTAATCTTTAAAACCCTGACCCTAACATTAAACCTAAACCTCAGCCTAAACCTAATCTTAAACACTAAAAATACAAACCCTAACTTTGATATTCAAAACTCTAATCCTAATATTCAAAACCCTAACCCTAACCATAATCCTAAACATAAATACTAAAATTACAAACCCTAACCCTAGCCTTGATATTCAAAACCCTAACCTAATATTTAAAAATCCTATTAATAACCCTAGCCCTATATATAAACATAATCCTGAACACTAAAAATACAAACCATAACCCTAACCATAATATTTAAAACCCCAACCCCACCCTAAACCTTTTATAAACACTAAAAACTACAAACCCTAACCCTAACCTTGATATTCAAAACCCTAATCCTAATATTTAAAAACTCTAATACTAACCCTAACCTTATCACTAAACATAAACCTAACCCTAAACACTAAAAATACAAACCCTAAACCTAACACTAACCCTAACCCTACTATTCAAAATCCTAGCCATAAACTTTTTCTAAACACTAAAAACTACAAACACTAACCCTAACCTTGATATTTAAAACCATAATCCTAATATTTAAAAACCCTAATACTAATCCTAACCCTATCCCTAAACATAAACCAACCCCTAAACACTAAAAAAATAAAAACTCTAACCTTAACCCCAATATTCAAAACCTTAACCCTAACCATAAACCTTTCCTAAACACTAAGAACTACAAGCCCTAACCCTAAACTTGATATTCAAAATCCTAATTCCAATATTCAAAACCCTAAACCTAACCCTAATCATAACCCTCGCCCTAACTATAACCTTAACCATAATAATCAAATCCTAACACTAACCCTAACCCTAATAATTAAACCATGACCCTAACCTAATCCTAACCATAAACCCTAAAAAATACAATCACTAACCCTATTTTGGCTTGTTTGTTGCTCTAAGATGATCTTATATGAGGTTTGGCTTGGGATCACTATTTTACACGAAGATGATCACCTGATGTGCATAAATTGATTCTAAGTTTATTAAGGTTTCTAATTATGTGATTAAGCCTTAACTAGACTAGTTCAAAAGTTTTTATTATGACTAGGAGCAAAAATGGTAATCTTTTGTCACTTATAATCTTGATTATGATAATAAATCCTTATTAATAAAAACTGCACATTTATATAAAATTGCATATAATAAAAATACATAAGTTAAAAGTACGTTACATAAAATTAAAATAACTGAATTAAAGATAACAAAGTTAACAAAGCCAACAAAAAAAACCAAATTAAATTAAACCTAACAAAGAACTAATGTTGAGTATCAGAGCGTAGCGATCTAGGATGAAGGCCAGACAGTCTAGGATGAGGATCAACTGACGTGATAGGGGTAGGTAAGGATACACTGATAGAGGGTAAGAATGTGGTGGTGGTAGTGGTAATGGGTAAGGGTGTGATGGTGGTGGATAAGGGTATGGAGGATATGAATATCCATAATGATATGGTGGTGGATAGTAATTTGGTGGTGGATATTGAGCAACTGATGGGTGAGATGGTGGGTTAGCAGCTTCAGCATTAGCTGTGGCAGTGGCCTCGTGCTGAGTACTTTTGTGGCTTGAACCCTCAGATGTTTCAGCATTATGAACTCGTCTTCGTCCATCTGCTAATCCAGTTCTTCTTCTACGACGTGTCCTCCTATCACCCTTGTTATTGTCATCAGGGGACGGTGGAATGTTAGTCATAGAAGGCGGAACTAACTAAAGTTATTCCCTTGAAATTCAGTCATGTTCCTGTAATGCAAATAAGATAGCCTCGTCTGATGTTCGAAGCTTGTCCATGTTAAATGCAGACTGAGGATCAACAGACCAAAGATGTTGTTGCTCCGCAATGTCAGCCTAACAAATAAGGAAATAGCAATAATTATCATCAATAATACAAAATAAATCTTTTTTCAAAAAATTATTGACATAGAACTTACCACAACTCCTAGAGTCGCCGAAGTGCGACCGATCCAACGTCGAGTTATTTTTTTTTATACCATTGCATGTATTCAGAAAGTGCAGTAAGAGGCATAGGCAATGGTTACTGACTAACAATTCATGCTCGACAAACATCCTAGTAAGCAATATATTGCCTATGCACATCTGGCCAATATTGGTCTATCTTTCCAGCTAGGGTGATGTTATAAAGATGATCCGACTGATGTGGCCTCGTTGGTATAGATTGATCTATACCAAACTGACGCATAAATCTGTTAAAGAGACCATTGCTCACCTAATGTCTTCCCATGCCATGCAAAAGTCGGGAAGTTCTGCCAATATTTTTGGAGTATATGGTTGTCATACAATCTAAGAAAAAGTGAATAAAGTTAGTAAGAACATTATAGTCGAAAGTGGAATAATAAAAATACAAATATATAATTACCTCATTTTTCTTCAAGTTATCAAAGAAATGACGATAATACTGAAGAAAATGCAATGGAGAATCTGATAACACTTTATGGGTATGCCACCTAATTCAAATGTAAATGCAAAACACATTAGTAAATCATAAAATTCACATTGAATGTGCAATTCAAAAAGAATACACAAACAAATAAATAATACTTACTTAAATCCCAATGGACGAAAGTGTGCACGATCAGCCAAATATTGATTCCACGTTGCTTCGTCAGCAGACTGGAAAATAGTGCAAGGCCCCCCAATGTCATGGTGATCATAATCAGTAGCCTTACAAAGCTCCCTATACATAAAAGCTAAGACTGCAGATCCCCAACTATATGTTCCAGCATTGGTGAAGTCCTCTAGAAGTGGGAGGAACATAGAATGCACCCATGACTCTAAATGGTCTAGGAACAATGTGCCTCCAATGAAATGAAGTAAGTATGCTCGTGCATACTACTGGACCAAAACATCGTCAGCATTGTCATCAGGCTCATTATTAAGTAACTCAGCTAGCCATGATAACCGAATACGCGATCCAGAATACCCACTCTGCACTGGTGGGTGCGCACCAAGTAATTCTTCACACCGATCCACTAAGTGAGCATCTTGAGTTCGGCCAATCACAACATGACCATCAATAGGAAAATCAGAAATAATGCTAATGTTGTCCAATGTCATGATGCACTCCTCAGTAAGCATATGAAAGGCATGTGTCTCGAGACGCCATCTCTCTACTAGTGCTGTGATCAAATGGTGATCAACAATGCAATACCCCATATGAACAACCCCTATAAAGCCCGTCTGCTCTAAGTATGGAATGATACAATCTGGATGGTCTCTATGTTTTTCTAAGTGTTTCGTAGCGTGTACACGCCTAACATGTAATATCCGATCACGAGCCCCATTCCAAATATGTTGTGTCACATGATAGTTTTGTAACTCTAGAATAGAAGCGTCCTCTGGACCAAGGTTTACATGCTGAGTCATCTTATACGCTGTAATAGATATTAAAAAAAACTGTGTGTTGATCACTAACGTAATCAAACAAAACAAAACAAAATATATTGATAACAAAATAATACATCAAATGAGTTTAAGATAAAATAACACAAACACATTAACAGTGTCATACATAAACACAATACTATACTACTTTATGCATCGATCTATCATAAATTGCTTAGCAAACTCATATAGACAACATTTATATAATCAATTTAAAGATTACATTTAAAGAAATTAATTCACATATACTAATTAAACTATAAATTTTAATAAATTAAAACCTACAAGTCTGCCGCACAAATTGAATCCAAGAGCTGGACAGCTAGCCTTCAACAATCCAAGAGCTGGACAGAGAATAAGGATTTTAGAGAGATAAAATTTCTAGAGAGATAGTGGATTATTAGAAAATGAGAATGGATGAAGGGGTGGGTTGTTATATAGGGGCCGAGATGAAGCCAAACCGGTTGGCGAATTTGTATAGAATTCGCTAGGAGAGTTGGCGAATTTTGTAGTGATTCGCCAGGAGAGTTAGCAAATCCTATGTGGCTTCGCCACGTAGCCACGAGTGTCAAGCTGGCCAAAACAGGTGTATTCCTGTAATATGTTTAGAAACAGGAACATTTTGGTAATTTATTTGAGTAATAAGAACATTTTTTTTAAAAAAAAAACTCTTATATTCTTTTATTTATTTTACTGACGGTATAAAATTATCAAAGTCCATCACCCTCTCTCTCTAGGCAATATATGGTTTCCTTATTATTCTTTCTAAGAGCAGGAACATAACATTAGCCCTCCAAGTATATTCCCCCAAGTTGACTTTGTTTATAATATTTCATCATCACAATCATAAACTTTAAATATATATATTTAAGTACATAACAGGTAGGAGACAGATAAGGCGAGGGGGGAAAAAGGAATATAACAAAAAAACATATATGGCTGCTAATAAGATCCTTTGTACATGGACAATTGGACATAGTCAACAACTTGGAAACTTCATACAAAGATTGAATGGCAGACACAATCAAACTTGGGAAATGTGAGTAACGATAGGAAATTAATTACATGGTTGTGTCTCTTCTCGATTCTCAATCATTTACAAATTGTGTTCTTCATGACAACAACACGTAGCTATATAGCTAGTTAGATTATAGAGGGGACCCTTTACAAGCAAAGTTATAATGCTACGCATGTATGTAGACCACAATTGATTCTTATTTCACATTTCATTCGTAGGGTACTAGCGAAATCAAAACTTGCTCTCGTCAACTACCTTTATGTAATCAAACAAGACGACTGAATTTTTCATATATCTTGGTAAATAAGAATCAGACTTAATGATAAGTTATTACCAATTGGGTTGGGGGGGGGGCGATATTTTCTTTAGTTATCGTTGTCACGTCATTGATGAGAAATTATTAAGTGTTTACAGAAGTGAAGTGTCAAATAAGATTGTGTTCTAATTTTGTAGAGTGATATTTTAACTTTATTATGAAGAAAAAACTTAGTACTAACAATTACATGAAATTGAAATGTTCCTTTCTGGATTGATCAAAGTAAAATCATTCTTAATTAGTGCTACATGGCACCTAACAATTTCTTTATGGACATTTGCCAGAAACTCCCCTCATTAGGCTCAAGGCTCTCCACACAGCAAACACTAAATGGTGTAATTGGTGCTCCAAGCCTCCAACAAAGGGGATGGCACATGGTCAAATAGTAACCTCCACATCCCAACAAAAAACTATCTATGACTATGCCCATATAAAATGCAGGCCCAAGGCTTTCCCTAAACACTTGGATATTTAGGACCCAAATTATCAATCAAAATAGATGGATGATGGGCTAGAGTCTAAAAGCCCAAGATAATCGATACTGTAGCTTGCTTCCTCGAGTAATTGGCAATGCACAACTTTTTTTTCCATGATTACAAAAAGTACGCAAAGGTGCACCCAACGGCTTGGAATCAGAGAAAGAAGAGATAGAACCTGAGGAAAACAAAATGAAACTTCACTACCCACCACCCACCCCCAAAGCCCACGGAACACACCGACTAGGGCTGTCAAAATGAGCCCAGCTTATGGGCCTGACCCGTTTACCCAGTTAAATAGACGGACTTTATATGCAAAAAATAGATCCGTGAAAAATTAAAAAAAAAAATTGGCTCGGCCCGTTTAGGCCCGGCCCGCTAGGCCCGCGGGCTAGCCCGTGAGTCCGTGAAATATTTTTTTATTTATAAAAAAATTAATTTTTAAAACTTTCATTTTGGATCTTAAATTTTATTTTAGAGTTTAAGAGTTTACTTATAATTGAGCATGTTTAACTATTTGTTATGCTTAACTATTTAATTATATTTATATTGCTATACAGCTGAAATGCTATGACATAAATATTGACAAATTTTGCATTCTATTCCTTCAATGAGTGTCTATACCCTACAAGTTGAATATACTTTCAAACCTTGTTTATTATTGATTAATCTACGAGAAAGAGTTCTAATTGTATTTTTGATCAATAACATAACAGTATTCACATCAATGTTATATGTCGTCATTTAATTAATGAAAGTTGTATTAATTCATGAATCTATTTCAAATAGCATTTGAAAGCATTTGATATCTTTCAAGCAAGATAGTTGAAGGAGCAAAAAAGATAATATAATATCGCAATCAACCATTTAAACTATTTCTTTCTAATTAATTAATAGATAGACGATAAAAAATAGTTAAAAATGATCGCGCATACTTATTCACAACTTTGTATTTAAATTATAAAAAATAGACCAAAATTTTATTTTTTTAAAAAAAAATAAACGGTAGACCGACCATAAACGAGCCGGATCCTAAAAATAGACATAATTTTGGCCCGACCTGTTTAGGCACGTGGGCCTTAGCGGGCCAGCCCGGCCAGTTTGACACCCCTAACACTGACAAGTTGGTAAAGGGCCTCTTTAAAACCTCTCTAGGGAAACTCAATGGGACAAAACCCTTGTTTTTAAGGGAGGAAAAAGAGTACCCAAACCAAGCTAATTAAGGGTCCAAAAAATCAAAAAAGAAACAAGAACCCAATGAGGTACCATATCCAAAGCCACCAAGTAGGACTATCAAATGGGCCAGCCCAGCCCGTTTAGGCCCAACCTGGTTAACCCGCGGGCCTGAATGGGTCGGGCTTAAATGAACTTTTACTATTCACGAGCTGATTTTTTGTCCATCAATTTATGTGGATAAACGGGTTAATCCGCAGGTTATGCTTATGTTAACACTAAATGAGCCAATTTGGCCCACGGGTTAAATGGGTCAAGCCTCAATGAGCTTTTGTTATTAGCAAGCCGGATTTTATATGTTTGGTCCGTCCATTTAACCGGATAAACAAGCAGGGCTCGCGGGTTGTGCTCATTTTGACAACCCTACCACCAAGTAACACTGATTGCAGCAATAGGCAAATAAAATCAAAATCTCTGGTGACCACAACATTCAAGTATTATAAGCAGCCCTTCTTACCTTCCATACCTGCAGCTGACCCTTGGAGCCTCCGAAACAATCTCATCTGAGACAATAAAAAAGGACTACAGGGATCCAGAGCCAGCGAAAATAATAAAAGAGAAGGAAGAGTTTCACTAGTCACACAAGCCAATGTACTAAGATGTAATAGGTTACATTGAATTCCACAACACACGTTTAGAGCAAAGGTCCCTCCAATATTGAAGCCAAAAATTTGTCAAGTTAACTACTTCAACGCAGCAAACTGATTTATTGTTAAAAATGTATTTGTTCTTTACCCGCCAAATAATCCAAATTGAGACAAAAAAAGGCTATCCACCATCCTTTCTTGAGGCTTCGACCAATACTAACATTTGTCCAAGCTTCAAAAAATTGTTTTGCATACCCAGGCGACAGCCATACCACATTCTATCTTTCTTTCCAAATTGACCAAACCTCTTGAGCGAAATAACATCTAAAAAATAGGTGGTCAACTAATTCCTCACCACCATTACATAAGACACAACTCAATTCATCCAGTTGAATAATGTTGCAAGCACTAAGTTTGTCCTTGATGTTTAGCCTCCCAAGAATAACAAACCAAGCCAACAATTCAACGCGTAAAGGTACAAGACCTTTCCAAATTTTTACCAAAAAATTAAAACTATTGACCTATTGAGATTGTATTAGATAGTTGTATGCAGACTAAGTAGTCCCCCGCCTATCATACTTCCATATTTGAATTGTTGGCAATGCACAGTTACTTCCAATTATTCCTTTGTGAGATTTCCATCTAGGCCTTTTGTCTGCATCATTGACAAATGTTTGAAGAGGTTTTAATGTAAAACTTTTTTCACTTTTTCAGTGGTGTCATTCTGAACTGAATGATTAAAACTTGAGGCTGGCGTGTTTGAGACCGAGTGGTGTGCTAATTGCTGATCTGCAATGGCATAAACTGCGCATCCTAGTTCTGCTGATATAGTTTTAAATATACAATCATCAATCATGCGTGGCACTTGTTACATTACAGTAATATAGTTTGTTTTATCATAATAACTACAACTTTGAGCTCCAAAAGGTGATATGACACAAACTTACGATTTAGATTAACCAAGTGCGAACATAATTTGGAACTCCTTTGTAGTAAGATATAATGTACGAAATACATGCACAACTATATACACATTCGAGTATAGCCACAAAATGTATGCTAGCTCCAGCAACATTTGATAAAATGCACATGACTGTTTATATTCTATTAGAGAAGGGCAATCATATTTCTCATTTTACATGTAATAACAGCTGAATTTTTTTACATATATGTACAATTTTTACATATGATAACCATAGCAGATCGATTCATGCTTTGACAACAGGTTCATTATCAAACTGTTATTCTTGCATGGGAGGTTTTTTTCAATAGGCTAACCCACCGGCAAATGTGTCCCTATCGTGAAGCAAAGACTCTGTCAACCAATAACCATCCCAGCAACCACCAACCCTCTGCCAATGACAAGGAACAAACAACACCGAGATACTTGTTATATCAGATAATAACAGGGAACTGATATACAAAATTTATGAGAACCTTAGTTCAGATTATTGTTGAATTGAGAAAAGTACTATCACGATACTCCAGCAGCAATCCTTTGTTCTCAAATTTCTATAACTACCTATTTTCTGCTGACATTTGACATCCCTTTTTTAGATAAATTAATGTGTAGTCATAAAGCATTATGCTAGATATGGTCTTTAGACCACATAATAAATGTCATTTCAACTTTAAGTGTGGGTCATCCACCTTGGGGGGGTTGAAATGTAATTTGCTGTGTGGTTTGGAGTATATTAAACATGACGCTTTATGATCACACAAGAATTTCTCTCTATTTGATGACAGTGCAACTCGGAACTACTTCCAGACACACATCAAAACATGCATGGAATGCATTAGATTATAGACTACTGGACACAAATCGTTCTCTGAACAGATGAAAAAGTTATATGAGGTTTCTAATTGCTTTGTCTTTAAACATTGAAATGGAAATATTAAATGCCTGACATGGATGACTATCATTTACTAGAAGAAACCATGAACAAACCTGAACCATGGTAAATTGAAATATCTCCTCTTCCTCCGGTCGACTTCCGCGAATCCAAACCCGCTGCTTGTATTTGTTCTGTTTGAAGGCCATCAACCCATAACATACATTTTGATGTCAGAGATTAATTGAAAAATAAAAAAATAAAAAGATAGAACAACATAATATTAGGAACTCATACAGTAGTAAATACATATATCCATAGGCACATATAAATTCACACACAAAATGGCCTGTAAAAAGTAAAGAATTATGTTGATATAGACTTGAATTCACAGTTTAAATGTTTTAATATGTACAAACTTGACACTTGTAGGATTCACCGTAAATTCGAGTCTATGTTAACATTAATCAAAAGCTAAATGCACGCAAAGCTGCACAACATGGGTTAAAGTGTACTTCTTGCCGTTAATGTGAAAAAGAGAAATGAGAATTTTTTTTTACCTCCTCTACAAACAAACTGCTCATGATCTTTCTTTCCTTATGACCTAGCAACACTCGATAAGTTGAATGGTGAAAAATACGCCTGAACCTTTCAAACTGCACATGACAAGGTGGTGTTGTTTAATGTTTACCATAATCAACATACACACAGTATTAACATTTTAACATGTAAACTAAAGTTTGTAATTAATAATACTAACCTGACCCAAATCAAAGAATGGGCCAAAATAAGTTGACCTCTCAAAAGGATCAAATCCAGCAAACTGTACACATGACAGCAAGAAACATTATGGTTAGTTGACTAGCTAAGCTCTTTTGTTGAGTTAATGCTCGTTTCAGTCACTTTGGTTCCCGCAATTCAAAAAGCAACTTCCTAATCGTTGAGATTGCAAGCCGTAGATCAAATTAGTCTATCGGTTGATTATCATTAATGATTTGAGCTACGACTTACAATTAATTTGAGGGATGAAGAAGTGAGTTTTTGAGGTTGAGGAAGCAGGGTGATTCAGGCAGCAGAACCAGCATTAACTTGTGATAGAAGATAACAAAAATGAAATACCCTGTACATGACTTCAATTCCATAATCCTGGCGTGGCTGGTCATTGTGTTTGAGTGCCTGGAGCTGGTGATGCACTGCATCCTCTGCACTAAACTATATGGCAACATTTTTATTGATATAACAGAGAGAGAAACGAGAAAAAAAGGGGAGCAAAAATGAAGGTCCTCACATCTAATCTAGGGCCGAAGGGTCTTTTCTTGCGGGATTCAAACCTGCAGGATTATTCAAAACACAATACAATATAATATAAAATGAGGCAATTTTTGTATATAAAAAGCATATGATGTACCAATCTGCGGAGAGGAAATCGGGAACTTCGGCGGCAGCCTTGAAGCGAGAGGCTTGAGGGGTTCTGTTTGGGAGAAATCCAACGCCATGCGGAGGGGGCAAGAAGGACGATGCAAATGACATCGTCGTTTCGTTCTTTATAATTAATCTGACCCCAAATTAAGTGGATTGGGGGATTCAGATTACCATGCTGCTTCTCGCTATTCTTCAGCGGTTCTTCTTCGTGCGTGTGCGCGCGTGCCTTTTGCTCCCCAAATTCTTTTTTTTTTTTTTTGGACAGAAAAATAAAATGCATACGTAAACAAGTTTACTACGTCCCGTTTTGACGAATGTATGTCTATTAAAAATATTAATTAATTTACGCATAAAATATTAAATATTTGGAGTAAATTATCTTTTCATAAATGTTATGAAAAATAAAAATTCACAATAAATTTTTTTTAATTTAATTAAATAATAATTAATGTTAAATAAAATTTTAGATAAAATGTAGTAATATATATATATATAAATAAAAATAAGAATGTACGGATGGACTAACACTTACCATAATCACCAAAAATAAAATAAAGAGTGTATAATTAACGTGGTATTGGTATTCATATTACCTGTGAATCCATTATGAGTTTCCTATCTTTGGCTCTCTTAGCAAATAGACCGGGCACCTTGCTTTTCTAGTGGTGACTACCATAGTGCCTCATCTTTTTTGGGACCACTCAATGGTACTCATTTTTTCAAAAAAAAAGTCAACATCAAATAATTACCACATTGCCACCATCTTATCCACTAACAAATGTGGCAAAATTGCACACAAGTCTCTAATCAATTTTTCTTTTTGCACATTCACCCCATTCAATGGTATCACATTCCCCTCACATTCTCTCTCCCCTCCCTCCCACTCCCCTCATCTCCATTGCCGTCGTAATCGCCGACGATGTCCCCGTCATGTCGAAACTCCTAAAATTCCTGACACTGCCTCTCTCCAACTGGTCCTCCTCCACTCCCTACTACAAATGGAGCAGCATCAAGTGCGACTCCTCAAGCCGCGTGACCACCATAAGCCTCATCTCACAGTCCCTCACCGGAAGGCTCCCCTCTGATCTCAACTCCCTCTCCCAACTTACCTCGTGATTCCATTTCCATGATATTTGATATGTTCCTGCACTAATAAAGTTGAATGTAAACAAGTTGATTTTTTAACGATGTTGCTTGTAACAGTGGTGGCAAGATCTCCATCATTGTCCTTCGCACCCTCAAATCTAACATTAAAAGGGGAAAGGAAAAAACTTTGTTAATAAAAGTTACAAGGGAAAAAAAATTCAGAGCAGAGCAAAACAGAGGAGGGTCTAAGGAATAATGGTGGTGGAGGACAAAACCATAAGGACATGGACTAGGGTGGCAACAACTTCACCTCCGTCCCTTCCGCCGCGTTCTCCAGCCTCACCAGCCTCCAAACATGCTTTGAGATGATGGGAGGTGAATGTGCAAAAGAAAAATTGATTAGGGACTTGTGTGCAAATTTGCAAAAATTTGTTAGTAAAGAAGGCAGGGATACAATGATAATTATGTGATGTTGATTTTTTAAAAAAAAACAGAGTGCTATTGAATAGTATCAAAGAGGTAGAATACCGAATAATGGTAGCCACCACCTGTTTTTGCGTACTGTTGGGTCTTTCATCTTTGGTTTGTTCGTGGGTGCGTTCGCCTGTTGTCAATAAAAAATAATAATAATTAACGGGAACAGGTTTTATTTTATTTTTTTAATGAAAGATAAAAGAATTTCTGCAAGGTTCATGATTAAGATAGCCACATTTTGATTATTGTTCATGTCACTAGTTTTCCCCTATCCCACTCTCTGCCTTCGGTATACTTTTTCTTTTGGTTTAGGTCTGGGAACTCTCTGGCCTCATGCAATGGATGGGGCTTGGGATGAGGGCCCGTTTCTTTGTTGGCCTTCTCCATGTGTATAATTTTTCTTTTTCTTAATTAGTTTATCAACGTCTTAGAGAAAATAATTAAAGGACTAAACCCCTACAAAAATTACTGGGGGTGGGGTTGTGTTTTGTTTTACGAATAGGTTTTTAACCTTGAGGTTTTTTTTTTTTTACAATAAACAAAATTTCATTATAAGAAAGTCTAAAACACTTATAAATTAAAAAAATACATTAGATTTAATTTATATTAATTAAATATTGAAATTTTCCTCACTACTTATTTTGGAAAAAATAATTTATCCCTAACAATTTTCACTACCTCATTAAAAATATTTTAATTTAAAATTTAAATTTAACTAAATTTATTCTACTTGAACTTATTCAATGACATGATAAAAAAAAATTAATGAACATGGCACCGGTCAAAAAAATACCTATATATATATTTATACTTTTGAAACTTGAGTTCATACTTCTAAGAGTGTGTTTGGTACAGGATAATTTGTCTAGATTACTAGTAATGTGACTTTTAAATTATTTGATAATTTACATTAACTTATTTAGTTGTACAATATTGTTGGTGATGTAGATTAATCCCACACAAGAGGTGCCAATCTGAATTACCAACACTGAGGTAATCCTCCAACTTTTTTTTATTAGAGCAATGCCCCTCACCCATAAATCACAAACCCTCACGCCACTCTGCCCCATTCATGCGCTCCAGCTCCTCTCTCACTTCTCGCACATCTCCATCTCTGGTCGCGCCAGAGTCCAACGTCTCTTTCACGGCTTGCTCTGATCGCACGGAGTCCATCACCTCCTACCATCTGTTAGAGTCTCCCTCGTGGCTCTCACGTTTCTCTCACGGCTCTCATTGCCCCCAACTGTCTCCCATTGAAAGTAGGCTCTAGTATTTCTTTGTATTCTCTTCCTTTCATGACCTCAATATTTTTGTTCTCCCTATCATTTAATTAAACTCAATTTACCCACAATCATGTGTATTAGAAAACAATTACTAGAAATTAAGATATAATGAGTGAGGATAAAAACCCTAGAAATATTGAAGTCATCTCTGTTAATCAATTGATATATGAAGTATCAATTGAGGCTAATAGAAACAAATATAGAGTTGGGTTCAGGGGTGGGGATGATTTCTCGTGGGTCTCAATCGTGCTTCTAACGGTGGTTGTGGTTTATTATATGTGTGAGAGATATTGTTGATTGCTGAATTATCATTCTAAGGCTGATGATATTAATTGTACCTACTGATATCAATTGTACTTGCTGATATTAATTGTTGCTGAATTATCATTCTAAGGCTTTCTTTTGTGCATCACATGATTGTGTCTAAACAAGCTACACGAATCTGAATTTTATTTTTATTTTATTTTTTGCAATCTATCTTATTCGATTCTCTTTGTCTTCATTGTTTCTAGTTAGTGGAATGGATGAATCATAGTTACAATTGATATCATTCCTTATACTGTTCAATGAGCTCCATAAAGCCATTGTTGCATACCATGGTTTTTTAAAAGCTTATAGTGCTTATTTGGTAGTAAGAAGGAATAAGCGAAGAAGGATAGGTGAGGGTGATCGCCAATCTATTAGGGAGATTAGTTTGGGAAGGATCATCTTTGATACTAATTTGGCACATATAGAGAATACGCGTATGGATAAAGAAAGTTTTAATAAACTGTGTGATATGTTGAGAACTGTTGGAAGGCTATCAAGTACGAAGAATATGTGTGTGCAAGAGATGGTTGCAATGTATATATATGTGTGTGTGCGTGCACGCTCATTATGTATAGAATAGGATAATCAAAAGACAATTTGTGAGGAGTGGTGAGACTATTAGTAGGCATTTCAATTCAGTTTTGAATTCTATCCTTCTTTGCCATGAGTTGTTACTCAAGAAACCTGAGCTCGTACCAGAAAATTCAACTAATTTCAAATGGAAGTGGTTTAAGGTACTTTGATAATTATGATAGCATCATATTAATTATATATTTTTTTTTGTTTTAGAATTGTCTAGGTGCATTAGATGGAACATATATTAAGTGGATTGTTGAAGAGATTGAGAAACCTAGGTACAAGACAAGGAAAGGTGAATTAGCTATGAATGTCTTAGGAGTGTGTAGTCAAGATATGCAATTCATATACATTTTACCCGGTGGAAAGGGTCGGTCGCAGATGGTAGAGTGCTAAGAGATGCAATATGTAGACCAAAAGGCTTAAAAGTACCACAAGGTAATAGTTTTAGTCACTTATAGAAAAATTATTAAAATTACGTAGACTTTGGGTTATTTCTCTTATGTTTTTTTATGGTAGGTTTTTATTACTTATGTGATGCTAGATATATAAATGGAGAGGGATTTTTGACGCCGTATAGAGGTCAACGATATCATTTGAATGATTGGAGAGAAAATCATCAACCTACAACACCACGGGAGTTCTACAATTACAAACATTCATCTGCTAGAAATGTTATTGAGAGATGCTTTGAATTTCTCAAGATGAGATGGGCTATTCTCAGAGAGAGGTCCTTTTATCCTGTAAAAACTCATGTAAGAATTGTCTATGCATGTGCCCTACTCCATAATCATATGAGGAGAGAGATGTTCATAGACCAACTTGAGACTAATGTACCAGAAGACACTCCACCTGAAGGTAACGACATGGAAGATGAATTTATTAGTCATGTTTCGACTTTGGATGGTTGCAATCAATTTAGGGATAATTTAGCCCAAAAAATGTGGGATGAGTCTAGAGCTTGAGATTTTCATATCTCAACATTCTATGTAACTTTTTGAGCATTGCATGTTAAATGCATATGTGTTTGTTGACTTGTTTGATTCAATAACTATGTGAACTCTATTATTATTACTTATGTAATGTAATTGGAACCTCGTTTTGGTCATTTGAAATTATGTAATGCTTCTCATTTTCTTTTTTTGTTGCATTGATATTACTTTTCATTATGGGGGATTTATTATTGTTCCATTGACATTATTTTTTCTTAGATATGAATATGGATGTCAGTGAAGGTCAACGAGGAACCCAGACCAAAAAGAAGCATCAATGGACAACGCAGCAAGATGCTTTGCTAGTCGAATGCTTGATAGAATTGAAGAATAATCCTCTCGGGAATGCTAGAGAAGGTAATAATTTTAAATCTGGATTCTTGATACAACTTGAAAAGATGATGGAAGCACGATCACCTTGATGTGATGTTAAAGCTCAACCTCACATTCATTCAAGGCATAAGCTACTAAAGTCACAATATAATGCTATTTATGATATGTTGTACTACTTATCAGGCTTTGGATGGGACCCAAATAGATTTTGTGTTACCTGTGATCAAGATGTATGGGACCAATGGGTGAAGGTATTGAAATAAAATGTTACGTGTTACTTATATTTGTCTTGCCTATCATATGGTTCATTTCTAATTATTCCACTTTTTATTTTTCTTATTATAGAGTCATCTAAATGCATCTGATCTTTGGAATAAGTCATTTTCTCATTTTGATAGTTTGTCGATCATATTTGGAAAAGACCGAGCAACAGGTAAAGGTGCTGAATATCTTGGAGATGCAGTCGCAGAGATTCTTGAAGATGCTATCAATATTGATGAGGATGGAGAACATGAAAATCTAGAGGGATTTGAGAATGACATCTCTGCACCTCGACCACCAATGGAAGGCACTGCAAATAAGAGCAACCCTTCATCCCAAAGTAAATCCACCTTTAGAGAGAGGAAAGCTAAATTTGATGATGCTCTCATAGAAAATTTAATCATGTCATCGATTAGCTTTGGTTCCTTCTGCGAGTGTTCAAGTCAAAGCATTGAGAACGTAACAAGTTATTTTAAGAGTCTATTTGCTAACAATGAAAACGACAACAAGGTTTTTGAAGGATTACTTGATATTGAGTGTTCCGAAGTATGCACCTCGGTACAAGCTCTGGATCCTGAGGCTCTGAGAAGGTATGAAGGCTCTGGCACGATCAATCTCTGGACTCGCGTTGCGGTGGGTACCTGCAATTACTCCAACGCTCAAGTAAGTAAGGGTGTAAGGAATATAGTAAGTAATAATTGGATGATCTTCATACCTGGGGTGTGGGCTGTTATATAACTGAGGTGGTTGAGGTTGTTTTGCGTATCGCGGCGGTGTGAGAATATCTCGACCCCGCGTCATGTGCGCTGTCCGCGGATCCTGGGATGGCTTATCTTGTATAGATAAGATGACCGGGGACCTCGGGGTAGCTTATCCTGGGCAGTTAGGAGGGCAGTGATCTCGGGGTGGCTTATCCCGAGTGGTTGAATCGGGTCCGCGGATATGGGTCTGGGTGAGTGGGTGGCTAGGATGGGCCTTTATGACCTAGTTCGTAACAGGAGCCCCCCAGCTCGGAGCGTGGAGTGGAACGATGGGGTCCAAGTTTAAGGCCTCAACATCTGGTTTATGGTTTCCGTGCATGCTGCGCTGTATGGGCCGCGGACGGAGTGGGTCGTTGTGGCTCGTGTTATGACGTGGCTCTTTCCTTGAGGACGTGACGTTCGGGGATCCTTGATGGGACGCGTCTCCCATCGCAGGAGATTTGGATGCTGTTGATTGCGGACACGTGGCGAGGATGCGGCCGATGGGTACTCGAGGTAGGGGTGTAATGATGGCTTTGGAGGGAAAACGCTTCAGTTTTCGCGCCCCATTAATGTCCCGGTACAGCTCTGCTTTTTGAATTTTGCTTCTTCGAAACCTTTTCGTGCGTGAAGGCATTCCAAGCGTTTCGGAGACTGTTTTATAAACTCTTCTTTTACATCGCTCTCATTTCTTCTGCTGCTTTAATTCCTTTAAGCTCTGTATCTTCTTATTCTAAGGCGATTTTTCTTCTGAAGCTTGGGAGCTTTTACCTTTTGTCGTGTGGAGGAGCATTTTTCCTTCATCTTCTTCTTTAACTCTGTGAGTATTCCTTGTCCTTTTCCCTGTTTCTGCTTTGTTATGTCGCATGTCCCTCTGTCTCTGCTTTTCCCGCTGGGCTGCTTTCCTTAGTTCTTGTAGCTTCGGATTTATTGTTTGTGTCGTCGTTATGGTTGGGTTATGCCTCTATGGGTTGCTGTTGTTGGGTTGCAGTTATGGGGATTTGGTTTATGTGGCGAGTTGTTCATGGGGGTATTGTTCTCTGTTTTTTTTTCCGTTTCAGTTTTCTGTACATTGGTGATGGGGAGGAAGAGGGACCACCAGGGGAGAAGAGAGTGCATCCACTGAGAGATGCTCATGAGAAGATGTCGTATAGTTGGATTGACCCGGAGGTTTTTGCCATTCCTTCGGTGTTTGGCCCTGACTCCGTTGAGCGCTTACAGGAGGCGCTGGTGTTAACGGACGAGGGGCTGGAGGACCACGAATATGTCGTGGGTGCTGCATCCGAGGACGAGAGGGTTTGCATGGCTAGGCACACCGATACCTGCACTTTTTGTGAATGTATGAGGTGCTGTTTACGCGACTGGAGGTTAGGTTGCCCTTTACCCCTTTCAGCGGGAGGTGATGGAGTTGTGTCATTTTAGTCCAACGCAACTCCATTCGAACGGATGGGCACTCCTCCGCGGGTACCAGACGGTGTGCGGCATGTTCGATCTTGAGTCGTATGCCAAGACCTTCCTCACCCTATACTCCTTGATAAACCCCAAGGGGCTGGCGATTCCGAGGACTCGTTGTCGGTACCGGAGCTGGCATACGTTCAAGGGGTATGCTGGGACGAAGGTGTTTACGCGGTGGGAAGAGTCCTACCAGGAGTTCAAGTGGAAGTACTTCAAAGTCTTTGCTACTCCAGGGAGGACCGCTCTTTGGGAGGGGGATCGGGATACGGTGGTGGGGATCTCGTGCTATTGGAATATGAGCATTGCACCCCACCGTCCCGGAAATTTCTCCGCGGAGGAGCTGGTGCAGCGGGAGTTTTTCTTGGCCCTGTCTGCCGGGGGTCCCTTGAACATACGGTTGATTGTGGAAAGGTTGGACGAGCCCATGGTTATCAAACTCGCGAGTTTAAGTAAACTCGTGGAGCCTCCGTAAACTCGAATCGTAAACTCGGATCGTAAACTCGTACGAGTTTACCTATTATTAAAAAAATATTAAAAAATATTTTAAAAAATTATTATGCTACAAAAATATATTTAATAAAACTTGAAATTCATAAATACTTTTAACTCCATAACAAAGCACTAATGAAAATGAAATATAAGAGTTCTAAGTTCAATTCATAGATAATACATAATATATATGTTTAAACAAGAACATATTCTCCTCCACATAAACTTAATGACAAGTAAAATCTATCAACACAAGAGAGAGACGATGTATTGAGCAACCAACATAGCAAATGTATGTAAAGAACAATGTCACTCATTTTTTACAGAAGTAGTCTGCTTTGAGCAGACAACAAAGAATTCGGTGATGAGTTCGAGGGGCATGCCCTTTGTTTTTGGAACCTTCAAGAACATAAATATCCAGGAGATAACACACACAACAACATAAATACTGAAGATACCAACGAGTCCCATAGTACTGAGCATCACAGGAAGCAANACTCGCGATTTTGATAACTATGGACGAGCCTGTCAAGTCTTATCTAGGTAGAATGTTTCGCTGGTTGTGCTTTTATATCGTTCTCTTTGTCGTTTTTGAATTCTTATTTTTTGAATCCTATGTTTTTGTGCAGATTCGAAGCTGCGCGAGTCGTCTGCCGCCATGGATAAGATGACAAATCTGATGACAGATCTGAGGAAGGCAAAGGCTGTTGTTGCCAACCGAAAAGCGGCAGAGCAGAGGGCTGCCGCGGAACGTGTCCGGCAGTCACCATCACCCACCCCGTCTTCAGTTTCTTCGCCAGCTCAGCCTGCTGTGGGGGGTGTCGCGCCGTCTCCATTTATTCAATCAGTGCCGCGTAATGTTGTCGAGAAGTCGCCGCGTTCTCTTCCGCGTAAGAGGCAGAGGGGGGCCGACTCTCAGGATGAGGATGACCGGGCTGTTAGTGCTCTAGCCAGGGCCTATCCACAGGATGTCAACTTTTCGCGTATTTTTAAGCGGAGTTTCTTTCATAGCGAGGCCCGTCGCCATCTGGAGGGGGTCTCTCCCAGTGTTGCAGTGGCGCATACTTTCCGTCTCTTGGGGGAGGCTTCTGGGATGTTGGTTCATGCTTCAGAGTGGATGGCCAGCCATGAAGAGATGGAGGTGATGCGCGGGGAGTTAACTTCTGCAAAAGATGAAGTTAAGAAGCTACGGGCGCAGCTAACGGTCTCCGAGGAGAGGGCTAGGGCTTTACAGACTGCCGCGGATGAGAACGCGGCACTGGTTGCGGAGAAGTCCTGTCTGATGGCAGGTTTGCGGGCGGAGGCCGAGCGGAATGCAAAGGCCGAGCAGGAGGCAAGGGCTGAGCTGAGCAAGAAGGTTGGTCAGTTGGAGGAGGTGCGCGCGGAGGCAGAAGGTTCGCGGAAGGCTCTTGCTGACTCCGAGGCGCAATGCGAGGCGCTGCGAGGGGAGGTGGATAATTTGTTGCAGCTCTCCGATGATATGGTCGGTGCCACTTTCGAGACCGTGATGGGGCAAGTTAAAAATATTGCGCCGACCATTGATTGGAGTGTTGTGTCGATGGACAAATATTATGATGTTAAGGCGGGGGTGATTAGGGAGGTTCCCCGGGAGGCTTCGCAGGAGTAAATTTGTATTTTATTTTA
Source organism: Nissolia schottii (assembly GCA_003254905.1). Classification (NCBI taxonomy): domain Eukaryota; kingdom Viridiplantae; phylum Streptophyta; class Magnoliopsida; order Fabales; family Fabaceae; genus Nissolia; species Nissolia schottii. The sequence goes on from QANU01098865.1 coordinate 78,079, forward strand.
TTTTCTTTTCTTTTTTGGACTTGTAATGAGTACCTGATGAATATAATGGAGTAGTATTTTGTAATGTGTTTGTGCGTGATCTTTTGTTTTTTTTAATTGCTTTGGATATGTCGTCGTTCCGCGGTGATGTATATATGCGGTGATTAGGCACGAATTCAATGGTTAGGACCATAGTTGCGAATTTGTTCCGCTGCTCGTTCAATGGTTATGACCATGGTTAGCCGTGATTTGTTCCGCGGTAAGTTTGTGTGCTCAATGGTTAAGACAATGGTTAGACGCGATCGACTTATATATTCAATGGTTAAGACCATGGTTAAACGTGAATATGTTTCGTATGTTTTTGTATAAATTCAATGGTTAAGTTCAGAGTTATGCGCGAATTGGTTCCGCGGTACTTCTTTTATTCAATGGTTAAGACTAGAGTTATGCGCGAATTGGTTCTGCGGTACTTTCTTATTCAATCGTTGGTGAATCCTGCGTGGCGTGTCACGCGGTCTGTCAGCCTAAACCGTGGTAGTTTGAGAAATAGTTTGAAAATGAGGGTAATTTGGTAAATAGTTTGAACAGGAAGGGCCAAAGAGTAAATTCGTCCAAAACATTCTATTTTGGATTTTTGAATAGTGCTCTTTGAACCTTGTTATCAAATTCCTTAACATACAAGATGTTCAAACATACAAAGCTCAGTGCAAATGTATCCAAACATGGACTTCTTTTTTGATGGACCACATACAAACATGAACTAGACAAAGGAAGTTGTGCATTTTGAGTAATTAATTGCACCTACATGTTACTCCTAACCTATAAAAGAAATTCTTACAATACAATCACCACATATATTAAATTTAGGGTTAATTATGTTTTTGGTTCTTGTAAAATTTGAAAGTTTGATTTTAGTCCCTGCATAAAAGTTTTAGTCCCTACAAAATTGAAAAATTAGGTTTTAGTCCCTGGGTGGGGTGAGGGTTGACTGTGCTTACATGGCGCTGACGCGGCGCGCCACGTGGGATGCCACGTGGCATAACCCAAACACCCAACCCAAACCTATGACCCGAACCCAAAACCGACCCAACCCGATTTTTTTTTTTNTAGCCCGCAAAGACAGCCCGCCACCCATGGTGAAAGCATCTCCCCTTCGTCGAGCCCGAGTGCACCTACAACCCCGGTCTCTCCCCGCGGTGCCACCCACGCCGTGACCCACCCCCACCCACGCCGTTACCCACCCACGCCGTGACCCACCCACAAAAAACCTTTCAACCATGAATCAAACTCAACAGACTTATAATAAGATTTAAAAGCAAAAGCAAAAATAAGAAGAAGAACAAAGCTATTAGCCAACACGGAACACCATCGTTGCTTTCCAAGGAACCACCACTTGATTTGCAAGTCGCCGTGTCTTCGCCACCAGATCTGCAAGACCTTGTCTCCATCAATACCAAATTTGCAAGATTGAGGCTCGTCAGAAAGGTACTACACAAGATCAAAGCCAAAAAGGATGGGTTAGGTTGTTAATGTCGTCGTTTTCCAGCCTCAACTTGCTGAAAACCTTCCGATATGGTTTTCCCTTGACTCCATGGCTGAGATGCTTGGACTAGTGGTTGTTTAGTTGCGAAAGGGGCGCCAGTAGGGGAGGTTGAGGAGGCGGTACAAATGCCCAATGATGGAAGGGGAAATCGGGGTTGTGGGGGGGATGGGAACATGTTTTTTTTTTAAACCGGGTTGGGTTGGTTTTGGGTACGGGTCATGGGTCTGGGTTGGGTGTTTGGGTTATGCCATGTGGCATCCCACGTGGCGCGCCGCGTTAGCGCACGTCAGCACAGTCAACCCTCACCCCACCCCAAGGACTAAAACCTAATTTTTCAATTTTGCAGGGACTAAAACTTTTACGCAGGGACTAAAATCAAACTTTCAAATTTTACAGGGACCAAAAACATAATTAATCCTTAAATTTAAGAGCACAAAAAATTGATCAGGCTCCTCCTCTCCCTTTACAAGGTGAATGTGCACAATGTTATTTAAACCACTGGACAATATGGGACACAAATACGATAAAGATATACGAATACTTTAATGTTTACAAATTATATAATACGACATGATTATATTATAATATATATAAATATGAATTATTATGAAATTAACATAAAAATATAACTATTAAATTGAAAAATAAAAATAATTTAAAAATCAATATAAACTACGATAAATATTATAAAATACAAATTTATCTGCATTTGATCTCATTTGCATAACAATCAAAGTTTAAAAAATCAAAGCAAAATTTTATAAAAAATAATTATAAATATCTTCCAAGTATCCGATACAATCTGTATTTGATTTGATAAAGATTCATCAACTATTTTGAACTATTCATGCTGCTTAGTTTTAAACCCTGCAAAATGGTAACAAACGAACAATCACTATCCGATTCATCTAATCAGCTTGGTATAAAAGTTCGTAAAATAAATTGCATGCATGTCTGATAGTCTGCCGAATCTGGGGTTCGGAGGTTTTCAAACATAAACTCAAACATAATAGTTTGCAATTTTCACACAAATTACACAACCTTTTTATTTTCATGGCTCTTAGTATCACACATCACATTTTCACCCTTACCCTTCACAGACTATTTGAAAGTGTGAAAGAGATTAATTTTGATAAAAATAAATAAATATTGACATCCACTCATATATATTATTACATCAATAAAAATAATTCATTATCGTACTCTCTTGTCTTATATATAAAAGCACGCAGTTAAAAGTGATATCACAAAACTCTTTTATATCAATAATGAATCAAAATTAATGTCATAATTATTTTTTCAAAAATAAAAAAGGTCCACATGTAAACAAATATATGAATTGAGACCTCATCTTCTCACCCTAATTTTTCATGTACTACCATAAAAGAAAAGAGCAATAATTTAAATGTGAATGACACTTGATATTTTTTTTTTGAGATAAAATAAAAAAAAAATAAAATCAAATGTGATTTATAAAAAGGGATAATTTAAGAAGAAAATTTTCTACAACTAACCTGGATAATTAGGCAAAACAGCTCAGCAAAACAAGACCAACACCAACACGGAACAAGAAAGACTCGTAAACTAACTTGAAAAGTAAAACTGAATTGAACTTACTGCTGGAACTCGATGTTGATCAAGGACGCAGTAGCATTAGCAATTGCCTGGAACGCGGTGGTGGAGAGCACCATGGAGGTCCCCTCGATGGATGACTTGGAAACCGCAGACTGGGCGCGGTCAACGATCTTGATCAGGATCGTCTGGTCAGGAAAGCAGGTCCTTGGAGCAGCCGCGCTGATGCACCTCACCTGATACTGCCTCCCGCACGCCGCCCCGTTGTCCCATATGCCTTCTCCTGCCGAACCGAACATGTTGCTTGACGGAAACATCGATGCATCTTCCCCGTAACATGCCGTCGCTGTATTCATCGATCATTCGTACGTCACCATTCACAATTAATTTCATAATTCTCATTAATTGAAATTTAATTTGCTCCACTTATTGGGTCATCATCACATTTCAACTGCTATCCATATTCCATTTTCTTCTAATCTTTATATTTAATTACATGATAATTGCTGATTGGTTGCTAGTGAAAGGACTCTTATTTGCACTCACATTCATGTTTTGTCAAGATATTGTGATAATCTCTATTATCCAAGTTTTTTCTTTTTTTTTTTTTCAATCTCAGAATCATAGATTTAATTCTTAAGATGTGATAAGTTTATCTACCACATAATTATCCATGTGTTGGTCCACATACACTATATACGATTTGTTCATTGCAATTAAACTCAAATAATAAAAATAAAATAATTATTTATACTTAACAACTTAAATTTATGATATAAATAATTCTTCATATGATATAAGAGTCTAACATCTAAATGGCACTTACGTAAAAAGGGTGGGCCGTACAGGGCAGCGGTGCCAACATCAGCGTAAGAGAAGTGCACGGAGAGTGTTGATAAGGTGAGACACAAGAGGAATTGGAAGAAGAGCTGATGAACCTTTTGCATTGCTTCAATTCAATGTGAAACCATTTAGGAAAATGTGAGGAGGGCACAACACGAATGCTAAATGATTGTATCTAGATATAAAGTTGCGGGAAAGAAACTGACAATATATTATCTAATTATCAACTACCAGCTACCACCTACATATGGCTACGACCCAAAAGGTATCAAAGGACTAGTCAACCCTAAAAAAAAAGTTAGGTCAAATCAGAAGCGCTTGTTCAGCGCCACTGTTTCCCACACGTCTTCAAGATAATCACATGACTATTATTATGCTTTGATTGATTGGATAAAGATAACACTCACACACACACACATACACACACATATATATATATATAGAGGTGGGATGATTAATTTATTTTATTTATTTATTGGCACTTATATCTACGAGTAGAACAAGAGTTATGTTATACGTACGCTAAAAATCATACACCATACATACATCTCGTATTTATATACATAAAGTTTATGTTTTAACTCATGTAATGTTTGTGCACTTAATTAAGTATAATTGAGAGTATCATTCACAAGTTTGTAATGTTTGTGCATTTATGAGAATAAAGTTTGTGCATTATTAAGGGAGTATATATGAGTGTATGAAATTGGGGGTACATGTAGCATTTTTGGTAGAACAATTGATTTTATCCAAAAATTTAAAATTATTTTACATAAATTAAAGATCAAATCTCTAACATTTAATTAAGAGAAAATATGACTCTTTCACTCCATCACAATTCTAAATCCAATAAAGATAAGACATAAGAGAAAAGGACAATAAAGATAATACAAAATAAAATAAAAGTATATTTACTTGAATGCAAGAAAAATGAGAGGAAAAAAAAAATAATAAACCAACTAGTGTCTGTGGGACACTCATTAAGCCCTACCAATAAATAAGGGTACTCATTAAAGATTTAATAATGAAATTTTTTTAATTTTTTTATTATATTTAATGTATTAAAATATTGAATTAAAAAATACATTAAAAAATAATAATATAAAAATATTTTTATTAAATTTTATTATGACAGTTGTTAACAACACTTCTTAGTAAAACAACATATTTTTTTAATTTATGGTTGAGGTTAGTTCAGCTAATTCTCTTCTCTTTTAAATTAATCATTTCTTTTTAGGAAATTGAAAGGAAATCATATTACGGAGCAGGTTACTCGACACCATCATTGGGATTTCAGTTTTGTTCCCAATGCCTAAATTAGGCATGAAAATGTGCACTACTATAAATCAAACGGAATGATGCAGCGATTTAACGACTTATTGCAATAAAGCACTAATGTAATTTGGATTATCTTTTAAAATATTATCTTTTTATCTTATTTGTCAAGATATCTATTTTATCAGTTAAGTTTATATTTATATTATTTTGAGTTTATAAATAGGCATATTATTTTTGTACTTTGGGAACACATTCAAAAATAAAATACATAATACCATTTTTATGTTCCCTAATTTTTCTATTGTCTAGTGTACCTCAACCCCTTTCACCAATGATGTTTAACAAATTTAAAAATCAGATTACTAATAATCTAAATAAATTATCTCATATCAAATATCCCTTAAAAGACTCTAATGACAAAAATCTCGATGCGAAGGACAAACTTAACTATTAATTGGACAAGCACGTACTTGTTTTGTGTATCGTTGCAAAAATCTATTTATCTCGACTCGATAAATGGCAATATAACAATTGAAACAAATAATTTTATGACAATTTCACTTACAAAAGTGTGATGCCTATCATAATAGAACTTACTTGCTATAACATTACTCATTCTATCTCTACCTGCACACACTTGTGGACTATTATAAGGAGAGGGGTTTTTTTGGCAGATGGCTGTCAAAAATCAATTTCCGTTGAGAATTTTTTTCTGTGACACGATCTTGTTGAAAAGTCCGCCAAAAACACAATTTTTTTTTTTTGGATTTCATTATTTTTTGGCATAAAAATGACTGTTTTTATTATAGTGACATATGAACTCATAAATAAGCTAGCATCTTCTAAATTCATCAAAATTGAATTGTATCTACCTCTTGTGTCATTCTCAAAGGAAACTTCCATGCTTAAGAAGTTGTTACGAGGCCAACAATGTTAAGATATAAAATCATGCTCTATCTATCATCTTAAATTTTTAGGAGAAATGGTTTTTGATATTATGGTATATATTAAAGTTTGATTAAAATGTTACGAGTTTGATACTTACTCACTTCTATTTTTTAAAATTATCTACGTTTCACTAATTTAAACTTTTGAGAAAGATAATTCCCAATAAATATACACCATACACTGATTGGAGCATTAAATGCAATATGGTTTCAATGATCTATCAGAAATTAAATATTTTTTTTATTAATTTGATTGGTTAATATGCAAACATAGACCTAGACTAAATTATGGGTCTTGAATGCCGGCAACTGCCCCCCGGTGGTAAGGACATGTCACCCATACATAAGTGCTTCTTCCTTTCATTTGGGGTTTTGAGGAAAAACAAATAGATCAAATTACAAAAAGAGCAACGTCGGTAAATAACTTAAGTTATTATGTTAAATAACTTTAAAAAAAATAACTTATAAATATGATATTTAAGTTTGACTATAAAAAAAAAACATTTGTTTTGAATGCTTTCAAGGACAATCATATTTTTTATTTAACTAATTTTTTGGATGACTTAAGTTTACTTGATCTTATAAAGTGAATAATATTAAATGTTTGTTTACATTATCAAATTACTTCTCTCTTAAATTAGAGTCCATTTGATTAGCTTAGTATATATATACTTTTATCTTCCTGCATTTTGATATAATTATATTTAAATACATTGAATTAAAAATATGTCAAAATAGTTGAATGAACTATTTTAGAATGGGATGGAATATATATTATCTCTTTTTTCTTAAAACATATTTATACCATATTTTCATCGTACAAAAAGAGATATGATACATAATCACCACGAGATATATCATATATGTATTTAGATTTTAGGTTGAGGTATAATATAAATGAATCATAGACATAGATGATACACCAAACTTAGAAAATTCATAGGCCCAGGCTGGAAGAAGAAGAACATCATGAAGTTAAAGAGGCATAAAGCAAATTGACGTACCTGATTAATTGGTTCACACTGCACACTGTCCCNTTATTTTTTTGTGATGCTATTGGCCGTGTTATTTATGGTAATTTATTACGTTAATTATGCCGGTTAAATTGAGCGTAAAGAAACAATGAATATAATTCCCCGCGGTTTTAAAAAAGAGAAGTTTTCTTAATCAATGTATTTAAAATTAAAAATAAATATTAATTGTCTTAATAAGTAAAATATATTGTTAAATGAAAATTCGAATGTCAATTCTTTGAAAATTGTTTAAAATAAAAATAAAATTAATCAAGTCAATACTCAATATATAAGAAAATTTCCTAAAATAAACATGAAAATTGACTTATTCCTCCAATTTAAAAATTATTCTTTTATAACCTCGATTTTTTTAAGTCAATTCAAATTGACTTTTGATTATTTTTTTAAATTTTATTTAAAAACAAAGTCGATTGGTACCAAATCTTGTACCGGTGTATGCATATATGCATGTGTAAAGTATATAAATATTATGTATATACATATACATGTAAGTGTGTGTATATATAATAGATATAAAGTATACAAAGTATTTTTTTATCAAATATAAAGTATACAAAGGATAAAATAAAAATAAGAGTCAACTCATAGCTATTAAATATTTTACACTTTATAGAGTCAACTTATAAATAATTTTTTTACGCATTTATCTATGGTGAAGAGTTAGTACTATGTCCAAAATCATATCTATAAATAGATATGCATATTTATTTGTAGTGAATACCAAGATTAAGATTTTTTTTGTTTAAGTTAGAGGAAAAAATAATAATTTTGTCTTGTAAATTTTTTTCACCATTATAATATAGTAAAATATCTGTTCATCATATTTTATATACTTTATATACGTTGTATATATATGTCCTTGCATGTATATGTATATACATAATATTGCCTGAATATGTATAATATTTATATACTTTATATATGCATATACATGTAAAAGATTCGATTCAAATCCACTTTGCTTTCAAAAAAAATAATTAAATTAAAAGTCGATTTGAATTGACTTCAAAAATAAAATATATATTGGCTTACAAGGGAGTCAATTTAAATTGACTCCCTTTATAATAAAATTTGTTTATTTTAGAAACAACTTTTAAATTGGTTAATATGAGGAATAATCCAATTTACATGTTTTATTTTGAGAATTTTTCCCAATATATAAGTTATTAATGATTTTACACTAATACTCCTTTCATTCCATAATGTTAGTTCATTTTCACTTTTTTGATTCATTCATAATTTAATGTATCTGGACACAATTGTGTCCAGATACATTAAATTATAAATGAACCTAAAAAAATGAAATGGCCTAACATTATGAAATGGAGGGACTATATGTTAAAATATGTTAATCAAAGAACCCAATTTTTTTCCTTCTTAAAACAACATTTAATAAAATATGGATTTCTATTTAAAAATATTGTTCTAAGGAGTATATAGGAACAAGTTGTTATATTTTAAGGAAAAAGGACTTGCGAGTCATTGATACTTTAAAATTATACCAACTTCCTTAATCAAGGCGAAACCAGAAAACAACAAAGAAAAGAAAAACCTTGCTTAATCAAGGGGATAGAGAAAGGACACAAGTTATTTTGCGAATACGGCAAAGATGGCTTGCACTACTACCACTACTCGTTCATGGAGGCGTTTGCTTACAAGAGCTACGTTGCTTCATCTACATTCTTTCTTTGCGAAGAAACTTGTTAGTTTTATGATATATGTCCTGCAATTATCCTGCGTGACTGTGCGTTTGTTGTCAAGTTTTGTTGAGTCTTAGTAACTGAAATATTTTTTTATTTGCACTTCTTTACTCAACATGAGTTATTTTTTAAATGAGAGTTACGTTACTTTTTAAAATAAAGAAGATCGATGTTTTTAAGTTAGTAATTGCTTTTGTGCTATTTGGATATCCTCATCCTATTAACGGAAGAAAAAACTAATCTCTCAAGTATAGATAACCTTATCCTCTTAATCGAAAATCAAACCAAGAATTTTTTTTTCTCCTAGCTTGGGTTGTAGTAGATAATAGATTTTTCCATATAATAAAGATGTTCTGTTTATTTAAATTTTTTGTGTCTTTCTTTTTACTAACCTGACTAAATATGATAATTTTTAATACTAGAGAATCCATTTTCGATTGTTTAGTTAGTGAATTAATAGCTAATTGTTAATTCATTCCTCAGTTATTATAGGAAAGCTTATAAAAAGAACCTTATACCCTACTCAGAGTACATATTTTAGCGAATAACGTGTGGGTCACTTCCCCTTAACTTTTTGGACCTCTCTCCACTTGCTCAAGGATTGTTGTAATAGGTTTTTTCCTAAAGATTGATAGAACGAACCCAATTAAACCCGCAACAGGGGGCGAGGTTAAGGATTTGCATGGGCCGGGTTTGGTTGTGCCAATCCTTAAGTTTTAATTTTTGTCTAAAGATGACCCCACTAATGATAGGGACAATTAAACTCAACCCAACGTTGAGACAAATTTTAAAAATTTAAATATTATCTATAAGATATTTTTTCGTGTCTAATTTTTTTTTTTTCTTTTTTTACCCTTATTCACTTTCACCTTTTAGGTAATTATTTAACATATTATGTAGTTAGCTTTTTATAATTCTTTTTTATTTACAATTTTATCTGTGTTCCATGATTGCTAAATTGTTAAATTGACAATTTGACATTTATAATTGTTAAATTACATTCCTTCATGCATGTCCAATTTGATTAGGGTTGTAAGTAACGGAGTGATTGAAGGGAGTTTCGGTTGTCTTTAACTGTTTCAGCTTAATTTGTTAAATTACACTGCTTCACCAACTGGCATGTTTAATTTGATTACAGTTGTGACGGAGTGATTGAAGGGGTGGCCAAATCAGTTATCATGCATATGCTGACTGCTGTCTTGATTTTGCCAGGGTTTTAATGCTTTCCTTGTTGGTAATTTTGTACTTGTCCTGTTCGTCACTCACTTTTTGTTGGTGACTTGTGTTTTGATGTCATTCATGGAGGAAAAATACACCCCAGGTTTATCTTGACATTTTTTTTTTCTTTTTGCTAAAGTTTATGGCAAACGTCTCGACTTGATATTAGGGTATGTCATTGGGCTTATCGAGAATTTATATAGATACTGTAAAATTGAATTTAAGTTATGACGATGTATAAGTGAAAGACTGACTAGGCAAGTCAACCTTGTTATTCTTTTTAAACATTTTAAAAGTTGACTATTTTATGTATTATAGTTTATATGGAGAAACTACCACATAATTTGTGCAGAAGTTATAGAGGATAGACTTAAATTATGATTTACATTCTCTTACACAATAAACCAGGCAGGCCAATATTCTAGGCTGAGACTTCCATGCTAGAGACTAATGTGGGCATGACCTTGAATAATGAGTGAACTGTGAAGCTAATTAACCATGAAACTCGGTAAATATTTGATAACTGATTAATGTTTTTTAAAAAAAAATCTTCAAAAATTATTGAACTGTTTTGCATTGAAAATAAGGTAATCTTTATTTTCTTCTCGTCTTCCAAAATAAGCTATGTTTTGGATCTTCGAATAAAATAATCTAATCTAAATACACATTTGATCGATAATCCTCAATGTATGGGCCTTATCCCCCAAATTGCCTGTGTGTGCATTTTTTGGGTCAACAGGTTGTTGTGTATTTGAAATATACTAAGAACTAATTTAAAGTGGGCTTAGTTATATGCCGTGACCCATAGTCCAATAAATTTTTGGCTAAAGCTGTTAATTATACTTTCAGCTAGACCAAAAAACAAAAGTCCAAAACCGAAACCAAAACCCAAAAAAAACGAAGCTTCAAATGGTCCAGTTCTTCCACATTGCTTTTATACAAAAAAATAAGTTATATTTTGATTTTTTTATTATAAAATATAATGTAAAATGTTGACAAAAATGTAATGTAAATCATATAATAGTATCTAATCTAGGACATTTTTATCAACTTTTATAATTAATTTAGCACAAAAAGAATTAATTTGATTTTGTTTAAAATAATTCAGCCATTCAATTCACACATTAATTATTATCTTCTCTAAGAGTGAGTTAATTTCATTTCCTGCTATGAATTTATCTAAGTTAGTCATTATATTGATGAAATGCATTGAATTTGTTTAATAGATTAGATAATGAACACTCTTGCTCTAAATCAACTGTAGATCCTTAGGTGGTGTTTAATAAGCGTCAACAAACAATAAATATGTAGACATGGGGATAATAGAGAGACATATCTTGTGTCTCAAACATATTATTTGTGTTTTTTTTAAATATATAAAAATTAGTTAAAAAATTATCTCAAAACAAAAATACTATTAAGTTTTATATTTTTATCTCTTTTACAAATATATTTTATGTCAGTGACGCTTACCTAACACTATCTCATGGATTACCTTAAGCTTAGCCATCATGTTGGTATCAGTTCTTAGATCCCATAAAACCGCAAACCCACACTCCATATGATGAAATAACCAAACATATAAATGATATTATGATTTAAAAAACATAAAATAATTAAAAGATATGTATAAAATGTAAAATATCTCACGGTAACATTGTGTTGGTGTTCCTTCGTATCTGCGTTATTGTGTAACTTGCTTATCCTTTTTTTTAATTCAAGTTGTAAAATGTTCTTGAATACTTAAAAAAAAATTATCTTTCTCTATTAATAATAATCATATTTTAACTTTAGATACATTGTTAATTTAATGTATTTAAATATATATTTAAATACATTAAATTAATAATGTATTTAAAAATTAAAAATAACTATTATTAATACGGAGAGAATATACTCATCAAAACTCTAAATCCTTAAGAAAGGGTGCTCAAACCTTTTTGAGAATGAAAGAGCATTATATGACCATCGGATAAATTGGTCATATAAATTTAGACTATCTTGTAACTAGTTCTAATGTTTGTCTTACTTAACTCAAATTGTTTTTCCTTAGTAAATAAAATAAAATAAAATAAAAATTACACTTGTTTAAAATGTAAAAGATTTTACACTATTTTTTAATTATATATTTTTTTTATTGACTTCGACTTTTACACTTAAACAACAATGTAAAATTAATAAGATCTACTAAAAATTTGAATTAACACGATATGTTAAGCGTAGAAATATTACAACTCAAGAACGGGATAGTTGGATAGACTGTGAGGCGATTGCCGTCGCTATTTGTCTCTTCCTTGGTGACCCCCGCAATAACTAATTTTGATTCACTTTGGAGAAAGAGTTGCTTGAGATTCTCCCTAGGGCTATGATGGGTACTACTGCTCCTGCGATGTACCCCATCCACCATGGCTCCTCCTGCCCTCCCAAACTCGACTCCTCTGCTTCTCATTTCCCTCTTCATCTCGAACTTTCCAGAATCACCCTCTCCCCGACGCCTTCTTCTTTCAAGGTAGGTAACCTCTCTCCCTTCTTCTCGCTCTACTTGATCGCTTCTCTTCTCTTGTCTTTCTTCTTCTTCTTTTTTCCGTTGAATTTCCAATCGCGAAGCATCTGTGCTTGTGGCTTGTGCGATTGAGTTAGAGGAGAACTTGTCTGGGCTGAATTAACTGTGTAACCGCTTTTCATTTCAAGGTTTGTTCCGTCTGCTCATGAAATGTGGTTTCCTTGATATAATTGAGATACCGTAGAGGTTCAAATTTATGCCCTTTTTTTTTTTACCTTTTCATCTGGATGCGTGGACGAGTTTAATTTTAATGCGCTAACTTGATTTGACAATGCCATGCAATATTTGATTGGATGGCACTGACAGTGTATGATTGGTTGATAGTGTCAATGTACCAAATTAAATCCGAGCATGGGCGCTAATTTTCAGTCTGGTTTTTATTGAGAAAATGAGTTTAATTGCTATGCAAATGAGTTTGTGGCCATACACAATTGAGTGGCAGGGCAAAACTCTTTTATATTGACATTGCATAGCAGTTGAACTTTAAAAAAGAAAGTTTTCAGTTTAGTTCTTATATAGACAAACGATTTTAACGGTCTCCTTGGTTTTGTTTCTAATCTGTTGTAAGTTTGTTACACTATTTGTTGGAATTGTGGTAAAATGAAGTGTAGGAACCAAGTTGGAAATGAGTGTCATGTATGGAAAGTTTTAAAATGCAGTAAAGATGAATGGCGCGAAAGTTATGGTGCGAAAGCCTTGTACGTAACCGTTTTAACGTATTTCTTTTTTAAATTAAAATCGATTTCCGTTGAACCCTACCTGTGATTTCCGTAAAGTCTGCCTATTTACCCCTTTGGCCCATTCACCTTTATTCTTCGTGGAATCGTATAGTGTGCTTTTGAGCTATATAGCATATAGCTCATAAAATTATTGGTCCATATAGGTCACACTCATTTCCGATTTGTTTCCTTTTAGGTGGCATTCATTTTCCACAGCAACAAACACCGGGGTAAAATTGGAAATGATTGTGTGTATAACATTGCATGGTACCAAATTGGAAATATTCGTTACATATAGAGACCGAAAATATATTTTAACCTATGATGAAACGTAAAGAAAGAGGGTCAAACTGAAGAAAGTTGACAATTGTTGTGAAGTGTTTCACCCAAGAAGGGCACTAGTGTCGTTTACTAGGGGTCTTTACTGTGGGGTCTATGTCTTCTAGTTTTGTATCTTATAATATTTCGGAAGCAATCTCCGTGGAAATTGGATTATAATGGTGATTTAATATGGTGTTAAGCACAAAAGTGGGATTCGTGTGATTAGCAATGGGGGGATTCAGTCCCGTTTTGTTCTGTGTGTCATAGTAGTGTCCTGTAAGATTTCTAAGGCCTTTCTCCTATGAAAATGGGATCGTGTGGTTGATTGAATCTAGTGTTGAACTAAGTGGCTCAAGAATTTGATAGGCAAGGAATTGTGAGGCTTGTTTGACATTGCACTAAATGCATTATTTGACACCCATTGTTTCAGATAACTAGCCAAAAGGAAAATCTCATCTGTCTTGGGTAAAGTAAGGGTCTTTTCTTCCACATGGGTTATAGTGTTAAAAAGAAAATTCATAGGTGAACTAGGTACAACATATAGATTGAATGGCTGCTAAGATTTGAATACATTTTGAACTGAGGCTGCTGTAATATTAGAACTTTGGGTTCCATTTTGAAATGACAAGACATCAAATCTTAGGTTTATTATGTTATTTATCTTCCTAGTTGAATATTAATTAGAACAGAATTGTAGAAACTTATATGTAATTAACGAGATGTATGAGTAATATCTGATATGTTCGGGATGCAGGGATTAATTAATCAAGTACATGCACGATCTGAGATTGATGATTTCTACTGGGACAAAGTTCCTACTCCCATACTTGACACAATTGAAAACCCACTTTGCTTGAAGAACTTATCTGTCAAGGTTAGTTATAAGCTCTTTAGCATTTTTATCTTTTTGCATCATTTATAATCGCATTCTTGGAGTATATCATTGCCTTAGTAAATGGCTTTTCAGGAATTGAAACAATTGGCTGTTGAAATCCGTTGGGAATTGTCTTCCATTGCGTCAGGTACACCAGTATCATTGAAAGCAAGTATGGCAGCGGTGGAGCTGACGGTTGCGATGCACCATGTTTTTCATGCTCCAGTAGACAAGATATTGTGGGATGTTGGTGATCAAGTAAGATTTTAATTTATATGAATTATGAAAAAAGTGCCCGTGGCCTATTCTTGTTTTAAAGTNGACAAGATCATAGTTCTTTCCTTGGAGTTCTTTTTGCAACAAACCAGTGAATAACCCCATTTCTTTGAGTTAATTTTCTAAGAAGCCAGTGAATGACTTATTTTGGATAATGCAGCCTATTTGTTATTTGTGTGCAGACATATGCACATAAGATTCTTACAGGAAGGCGATCCCTCATGAACACAATGAGACAAAAGGATGGCCTTTCTGCTTTTACTTCTCGATTTGAGAGTGAATATGATGCATTTGGTGCTGGCCATGGATGCAACAGTATTTCTGCCGGACTTGGTAGTTTTTAAATCCTTTTTCTTATTTTCTTTGTTGTCATATGTTGTTTTGAGTGCAAGTATGTGGATAGGTTGATAAGTTATACTTTCCTTTTTCTGCAATGGATAAGCTCACTCCACAGTTTCCTTATTATTCCCTAGGTCAAGTTTCAATTCATCTCAAGCTCATATATCTGGTGTGTTTTATTTCAGGCATGGCTGTTGCACGGGATATAAAGGGGCGGCGAGAACGTGTAGTAGCAGTTATCAGCAATTTGACAACTATGACTGGTCAAGTGTACGAGGCAATGAACAATGCAGGATATTTGGACTCAAATATGGTGGTAGTTTTGAATGATAGCCGTCACTCTCTACTTCCAAAACTTGATGAGGGCCCAAAGACATCCATCAATGCCCTATCTAGTACCCTAAGCAGGCTCCAGTCCAGTACATCTTTCCGAAGATTTAGAGAAGCTGCTAAGGCATGCTTCGTTTTCTCCTCCTTTGCAGTGAAAGAATGCTTGATACCTGTAAATTAGTTTTCAATATTTGTTGTTGGCATACAGGGTCCATATGACAATGCCACTGCATTCAACTTTAAAATGAGCCTACTAGGAAAAGCAGTGTGCATGCTAGATAACTGAAACTTTAGTTCAAAATTATTAATACATTAAATAGTATTATTATGATTTGGTTAGTGGTCTGTCAAAAATATTCATCATATCTCTTTTTATTTTCCATTGATAACTGAGATCGGTCTCTCTCCAACATGTGCAACTCTGCTCCTTACTCCTCCCCTACCCCTTCCGCTTCCCCTCGTGTGTGCATCTTCTGCTCTAGTTATTCCATACAGGAGCAGTTTTGGTTGCATTCATCATTATCTTATATTCAAGACAAGTGATATGTCTAATAATGATGGTCCTTCCTTTTAGACTCCAGTTTCAATATCTTAATGCTCTGTGCTTTGTACTGACATTATGTTTAAAGTCAGTGGTATTTGTCAGCTCTGAGTAGTAACTTGTCTGCTTTGTTACAGGGTGTTACAAAACGAATTGGTAGAGGTATGCATGAGTTGGCAGCCAAAGTTGATGAATATGCTCGTGGTATGATTGGCCCACTAGGTGCTACTCTTTTTGAAGAGCTTGGGCTGTACTACATAGGGCCAGTGGATGGTCATAATATTGAAGATCTACTTTGTGTTCTGCAACAAGTTTCTTCCCTGGATTCAATGGGTCCTGTCTTGGTTCATGTGATAACTGATGAAAATCAGGGAGAAGAAAACAGTCAGAAAAGTGACATAGCAGACAGGCAGCATGATGGTATGTATCATATTATTTCTTCTTGTAATTTTAAATTATGATCCTATCCACAATTGCTTATGTTGCCAATAATGAGCTCAAACTCTAGTTCTTTTCTTTTCTTCTTTTATCGTCCTCTTGTTCTTCCTAATATTGGCTGAAACCAACACTGCTTTTGTTTGGCTTCTTATCTGGATTCAGGTTGATATAACTACAATTTCATATGGTTCTAGAGCCATGTCTTCTGAATGACTGGAGATTTTAGTTTTGCTTCTTGTTAGCTTGACTCTGTCATTGCTTTGAAATTTTGAATGATATTTGATTTAGCCAAACATGTTTTTAATGATTTGCCTATGTTGCCTTTTCAGATCCTACTATTCCTGATTCATTAAATTACGGTGTTCGGCCTCGAACATATGGTGATTGCTTCGTCGAGACTTTAGTTGCAGAAGCGGAGAAAGACAAAGATATTGTGGTTGTTCATGCAGGAAACATGACAGAGGCATCACTCGAACTGTTTCGCGAAAAATTTCCAGATAGGTTTTTTGATGTGGGAATGGCTGAGCAACATGCAGTCACATTTGCTTCTGGTTTGTCGTGTGGTGGACTGAAGCCATTTTGTGTTATACCTTCTTCCTTTCTACAAAGAGCATATGATCAGGTCCATCTCTATTTGAGTATGAACTATCATAATAGCCTCTATCTCTTGTTAGCAGGCAACCAGAATTGTCTTAGATTATGGATTTTGGTTTCTATAAGAATTTAGTGTGGAGCATAAAGGGTGGATTATATGTAGAAACCTGTTGAGCAGTTACCACTCTTATTATTATTAGTAGTATGAAGAGAGAGAAGGAAAGTGGTAACAGCGCTACATATATGGTTCATGCTTTGGCTTCCAAATTGTAAGAACTGATGGTGACTTAGGTTTATGGACCTTAAGTGAGTCTGTTACCGGAGGATCTATAAACATTGTTAGCAAAATTATGCTGTGAGAGAAATTATATAGGCGTCACACCATTATGTGTAATTTTAATTTACAATGCAGGCGTGCAGGTGGAATTGTACCTACTTATTTGTACGCAGAATGGATTATTAGTTCACATTGCATAATGATTTGATATAAATAATGAGGATTTTAACATGTTAAATGTTGTATACAGGTGGTCCATGATGTTGATCAACAGAAAATTCCAGTGCGTTTTGTCATCACAAGTGCAGGACTGGTAGGTTCTGATGGTCCTCTCCATTGTGGGGCATTTGATATAAGCTTTATGTCAAGCTTGCCAAACATGATTGTCATGGCACCATCTGATGAGGTTGAACTCGTGCACATGGTGACCACTGCTACTCATGTTAATGATCGGCCTGTTTGCTTTCGGTACCCCAGGGGTGCCCTGGTTGGAAAAGACAACATTATATGTGATGGAGTCCCTATTGAGGTAATTAGGTGACATCCTATTTTCTTGATACATCGTGAGTTATGCTGAAACATGTTACGTTGGCCTGTTTGTCTTGACATTGGATTAAAACCAGAGGATGCATCATTCATTTTCACTTCCCCAAAGATTTGTTGTAATGCTGGATAATATGATATATTCCTTTCTCTAATTTTGGAGTGGCTGAAATTTTCATACACAGATCGGAAGAGGAAGAGTTCTTGTTGAAGGTCAAGATGTTGCTTTACTGGGATATGGATCAATGGTTCAGAACTGCCTCAGGGCTTATACACTTCTTGCAGATCTTGGCCTTGAGATTACTGTTGCTGATGCAAGGTTCTGCAAGCCCCTTGACATCAAGCTTCTGAGGCATCTTTGTAAACACCATTCTTTCCTGGTTACTGTTGAGGAAGGATCTATCGGAGGATTTGGTTCGCATGTCGCTCAGTTTATTGCTCTTGATGGACTGCTTGATGGAAGAATTAAGGTAATTTGTTCAACCTATGTGGGAAGGTTATACTTGTTTTATGGTTTTATAATATTTAGGATTATGATAACTTATTTGGCTTCTATTTATAAATTGGCTTAAAGATATAAAAATTGACAATGCGTACATTGCTTTCATTTATATACCACTTTGAAATTTGTAATGGAAAACTGTTCATTTTTTTTTTTTTTTGGGATTCATGATCTCTAGATTTATTGTTTCATGGCATCCGAATATTTCTGGGATGTATCTCTGGGATTTGCAAGATAATCTTTCCGAACTCTGGAACTTAACCATTGTTGTGTGTGCACATGCAAGTAGCTCAGCTTATCTTCATACAACATACCATTTATTTTATAGTATTGTGAAGATCATTTGGTAATTTTACATATGTTCTGTTTGGTGCATTTTTAAATATCCATAGCCTTGAGTCAAGGGGCCTTGACACGTATTGTCTGGCAAGGTATGACTCAATTTTGTTGTTTGGCCAAGTTTCTTATTTTTTGTTTCTATTCTTTTGTGATCAACCCTTTCCAGTGGCGACCAATTGTCTTACCTGACAGTTACATTGAGCATGCATCGCCAAATGAGCAGCTTGACCAGGCAGGGCTAACCGGGCATCACATTGCTGCCACGGCTCTGAGTTTGCTGGGCCGTACCCGTGAAGCTCTTCAATTTCAGTGTTCCTCCTGACTTATGTGCTTCATGTAACCCCAGATACTATGAATTGATTTTGATAGCTGCGTAGGATAATCAAGAATGCAAGGGGCTGCATCAGGTTTACTGACCTCTTTGTATTTCTAATCTTATGCAGTTTTGTTTTACATATCTGATGATTGAGATATGTCGCAATACCATTGTAACTGTATAGAGTTGATGTCAAATAGAAAAAAAATGGTAATTTGTAGTTTGACAGTCTAACAAATCAAAATGGTAATTTAGAAAGTGTCACTTATGCTATATTCGCATGTTAGGAAGGAAGGGAGGGGAGGGGAAGGGAAGGGAAGGAACAAATAACTTCTACCTTGTTTGGAATAAGGAGGAGTGGGAGGTGAAGGTGTTCCCCCCTCCTTCTCTCTTAAAAGCTCTTAAAATTCTTTCCCCTCAATTTGGGGAACAAGCAGGAGAAACGAATTCTTTTTTTAATTTAAAAATGATAAAATGATTTATATAATGTAAATCTTACTATAAGACTAAATTACAGGATTTGATATAATGGTAGTTAGTATTATCGGTGGTAGATATTTCGTTTTCACCCAAACAAAGAGAAAGGTGTTCTTTCCTTCTAGTCATTGTAATGTTACCAATTTTAGTATGGAGTGTGAACGTTTTGTATTAGAAATCAAGCAATTATCAACATTTGATTCATTGGTTCACACAGTAGTCCTTAAAATGGCCACATGTTAGCTGCTACGCTGTCCCTTTCAATTTTTAATAATGCGTTTGCTGTCAAGGTGGTCACAAAATTGATCATATGAGTGCATGCATTTTATTATGTATATGCACCAAACCTAATTGAGTAGCAAGTTAGAAAACACGAGAAGTGATATGGGGATAACTCATTTTATCCTTTAACTATGTAGTGTGTGGATTTGATGCTTATGAGAAAAATATTTGGTAGTTGATAGTCTACCATTTCGTATGAATTTAATTACTGTCAGAAGATTAGTTAATGTTATTGATAGGAGATATTTTAAATTTAACTATATATATATATATTAGTAAGCCGCGTATGATCAATCCACAGGCTGTCAGTTCTGTCCATATTATTATTATTATTATGAAAGAAAAGCAATTGGTCAAAGACAAAAATGGTGGAAGAGTGTCGTGATTGTAGGATGTTATTTGTTCATTTTTTTGGGGTCGAGTATGTTATTTATTCCAGAAGCAACTCACTGTTCATTTTACCTGTAGGCTGTGGCCCTTACTAAGTGGGTCAATGATTTCACGTTTGATACCAAAATATAATAGTTGGATCAAATGGGGCCTACACCGACAATAAAACAAATTGAATGTATTAATTTATTATTAAAACATAAATTTGGTTTGAACCTTTTGAACTTTGTAGACTTGGTTTGACTCACTATGTCAAATTAGATAAAAACGGAAATTACGTTTGGAAGTGGGGTGGAAAATAATATATTATTAAAATGTGATAATTTTGTAGGTGAAAATTTAGTATTCTTTTATAAATTATCACATTTTGTAACAATTTATATTTTTTTTTGACAAATCGTCATATTTTATGGTGATTTATGCTATTACTTTTTTATAAATCGTCATATTTTGTGTAATTTATACCACTATTTTTTATTTTTCTTAATAAATCATCAGGTTTTGTGATGATTTAAATCAAAAATTTTTTAATAAATCATCATTTTTTGTGGTAATTTGTTATAAAATCTCATATTTTGATACATTATAAAAATAGGATCATAATATTTTTTTTTTCATTACTTTCACCGCACTTAAAATTTTTTAAGCCTAAAACAAGACAAATTTATATTATATTTTAATAACTTAAGTTTGAAGTAACTTAATTTGTCTGAAGTGATTTTGCAATAAATTAAATTGAGTTTTAAGAATATCATCTAAAAACTATATAATTTGACAAAGATTAATTTTGATAAAAAAAAAATTACCATGATAAATTTCACTCTTCATTGTACCAAAAAAAATTCATTATTTCATTAATTTTTTTTAATAAAAAAGGTTAATATTATTTTGGCCCCTACACCTCTCATCAACCTTGAATTTAGTTTCTACAAGACATTTTTGTTTAAGTTAGTTCTTACCTATACAATGATTCGTAAAGAAATCCTTACCTATCACCATTTGCAACATTAGTAAACTAAGCAATGTCAACTAAAATTATATTTTTCATTAGTGATTCATGACGTGGTTAAGAGAGTATGGTATATATAAATTATTTCGCTTGCTTAGTTGACTATATTGTATTATATGACGAACAACAGGTTTTAAGAGTAGATACAGACTTATTACAAATTATTACATGTAAAAATTAACACTAAATCTCCCAAAACTTTTTCTTTTCTTTTTAAATAACTCACAAACACACTCTTAAGAAAATTTCAAAAACATTTTTTGATATAAGAACAAAATTCAAAACAGGTGACACATAAGAATCAAAATCTTATTTTAACCTTTAATTTTTTTTTTCTTCATTATCTCAGGCATGCTTTAACAAATAATATGAATAATATTATAACTAGTGTGCCTTGACATACGTGTCAAGTGAGGAACGTAGGAGAGAGGGGTGTGAATGGAGTGATGGTAAAGAGGGAAAGAAAGTATGTGATCGTAAATAATAGATAATAAAATGTATGTTAATTCTTTGACATTTCAACGTATAAAAAATTAAAATTAAAAATAATTATGGAAAAACAAATTAAAGAAAAAAACTATTTTTTTTCTTTACTTTCTTTATCTATTAATATAATTTTTTTCAACATTGATACTATTTTCAAATCATATATAAAAAAAATGCATGATAACTTAAAGCTTATGTTTTTCCAAACGGGGCCCATTAAAAGAGACATGTAAATAGAACGTTTTGTGTGTAAAATGAGCACTAATTAAAGTAGAGCAAGTAAGCGAAAAATGAGATGTGTTGTGGAGGCCCTCTGTCCAGTACACACCGGTATTTTGGTGGATGGACAGGACATGAATAGAGAAACGTAAGAACACAAAATTCCAATATTTTTTATATTTCACTGAAATTAGAAAATAAGAAATACAAAATTTTGATATGATGGAACATAAAACTGGACTTGACCGTACACAAATTTTGTCCTTACATACTAAAAGAATAACTATTCATTACTTTATAACGTTTCTTTATAAAAGAAAATTTCTTACTATATTTCATTACTTGTTACATATGGCCTCCTCCTTGGCCATTTCCTTTGTTGTTGAAATCAAATTGGAAGGTTGGAGGGTAGGAACTTATGACATGGGATTCCTGATCCTGGCCCAAATGAGTTACACCGTCACGCCCATTCATGGAATCAAAATTGGATTTTGTGGCATAGGATTCTCCTAAAGCAAGAAAAAAGACAGACAATAAGGGTTAGTTACTTTACGCAGCTTCTTGACCAAACCACCAACCAGCCACTCTGCCTACCACCCACAACGCGGTTTTGGGTTCGGCTCTTGTCAGCTTTTGACTCATCATCCCTCACCTCTGTCCCCACTTTTCCGTGTGCCTCGGCATCACCTTCATATGCATCCCTATTATTGTTTCAGATACTTCAATTTTTATTCTACTAATTCATTTTCACAAATAGATAGAGATTATGACAAATGTGTGAGTGAATTTTTGTAGCAAAAAATATTTAGGTCTTCCGTACAATTTTGATCTAGCATAGAGAAATTCTTGATGGATGTTTAAAAATAGTATCAATCATTTTTTTTAAATGTATAAATAATTTATAATTGATGTTTGGTCTAATGTTAGCGTGGTAAATCAAAGTTAGAACCTTGTTTGCGAGAGTCACCTAAATTGTCTTTAGAAAGATGACACATGAAAAGAAAAAACCTAATTGAATATTCTAAAGTGAAATTCCTTACTATTAAATTTATAAAGTAATAATATATCTCACATTTTACTTTATAAATTTAATGATAGCTCTTTCATTTCATTCAGAGATCACACTTAAGAGAATTCTTAAAAACAAAACTACAACTTTAAGTTTGACACTACTTAGAAATATCACCTATGTAATTTTTATAAATCCAAGATAATGTTTTTCCCTTTGGAATGGAGTTAAATCACTCAATTTTCTAATACACTCTTTGTTTGCAATGTCACTTATTTTATTTAATGTCCATATAATAAAATTTTCGCGGTAACTCAAATTTGGAAAGAAAAAAAAACATAAAACTAAAAGTATTTTGTCTTGAGTGATGGTTGAGTGCCTGTTTAGAGAATACAGAGTAGTTTTTATTTGTAGGAACTGAAGAAAAAAAATATTAAAAAAAATCTGTTTGGCAAGCCTTCGATCCTCATTGGCTTGAGAATCTCTTGATTCTTTCATTGTTACTACTTTTTTGTTGCATGCAGGCGCAAGATATGTGGCTCATCAAGATATTTGGGGCAACAGTGCATGCACCAAATATCTTGCTGGATTGAGTGAAGAAGCAGGTGATTGATGTGGAATCTAGCCCCAAAGACGGGTGGGGTCTCTGAATATGATGATGAATTTCCATTGATCTCTGGCATACCAGAAAAATGAGCTGGCTTTAAGCGTAGAAATTAAACTGATTAGTTAATAAATGATGTTATGGAGGGCGAAGGGGTCAAGGGGCGTAGGAAGGAACCAATGAGGATGTTCAAACCAATCAAATCCTTGTAATTTTTCCCATGCAAATGCAAATTCAGTTTCGCTTCCTCTCCTCAGGCTCCACGTCGACCCTCTTGCCCCATTATGGTTAATTCTTTTAATCTTAATTATATTCCTCTCACAAGTGACCGCTCCTTTTTTTCTTTCACATTTTAATCTTCTATTAATGCTTTCACATAATAATAATAATAATAATAATAATAATGTAATGAAATTAATAAAAGCCACATTTTATAGACCCCTATTTTTCATCTTTCATCTGTCGTTTTCGTCTCGATCATGCCCTAGTTAATTCATGTACGCATTTCATGGTTTTATATCTGAAAGAGAGGTTTGAGAGTTAGAATACAAATAAGGAAGAAAAGGGATTTCCCCCATGTTTATTATTTTCTACTGCTTCTTGTGCTGTGTATCAACTGTTAAAACACGGCAACACAACAGAAATGCGTTTTTCGATCACATGCATCCGACTGTTCCTTTTTTTAAAAAGTCCCAATTTTTGTCCCCTTTCGACTCTCTCTTTTATATGTCACATACTCTTCACCTTTCACTGAGTGTGCCCCTCATTTCTTAACTCTCTTCCTATATATATATATATATACACACACATACATATCTCCAAATGCAACAATCAGTCTTGTTTGTGAAACTGACGTATCAGATCTCTGTGAAGTGCTAGTAACTTGGCATCATCAGCTATGGGAAGCAAGGGAACCCCGTTCAGGGGGATAATTCAAGATGTCAAGGGAAGAGCTCAATGCTATAAACAAGATTGGGTTGGTGCTATCTGTTCTGGCGTTAGGTAAACAAAATTGTTGTGTTTTTCTCTTTTTCGTTTTTTTGATCACCCAAGTTGTGATCTGATTCATGCTTTCTTTGGTTTAATGGCATTAGCATATTGGCCCCAACTTTCTACATATTCTTTGCCTCTGCTCTACCCGTCATTGCTTTTGGAGAACAGCTGAGTAGGGACACAGGTAACACCCTCTTTCGTTAGCAGTTTGGTTAGTACCCTCAAACCTCTCTTCAATATTGTTTTTTCACTTTTCTTTTCTTTCATTCACACAGATGGAGCCTTGAGCACGGTAGAAACATTGGCATCTACAGCCATTTGTGGAGTTATTCACTCAATACTTGGTGGTCAGCCTTTGTTGATTTTAGGGGTTGCTGAACCAACTGTTATAATGTACAATTATCTCTACAGTTTCAGCAAGAAAACGCCAGAGCTTGGCGCCCAGCTCTTTCTTCCTTGGGCTGCTTGGTATGCCACTTTAACAATGCTGCTTCACTTTTTCTCCTATAATCAGTTCTAATCTTGTGTTTCATTCCCTCGTGTTGCAGGGTTTGTGTTTGGACCGCGCTCTTCTTGATTCTGCTTGCAATTTTCAACGCTTGCGCTGTGATCACCAGGTTTACAAGAGTAGCAGGGGAGTTATTTGGCATGCTAATTACTCTTCTTTTCTTTCAAGAGGCTATAAAGGTATGTGTTGTTCTTCCCTATTACTATAGCAAGCTGCTTTGGGAATCTGGCACTGAAGGGATCCAAACCACCTCGCAATTGCTTTCATTTGAACCGTAGGGATTGATAGGCGAGTTCAGCACGCCCAAGGGTCAAAATCCATCGTCACAGGAATTTCAATTCCAGTGGCGTTACACCAATGGATTGCTCGCAATCATTTTCTCTTTCGGTTTACTAGTCACTGCACTTAAAAGCAGAAGAGCAAGAACGTGGCGATATGGAACAGGTGAATATCTATCTAAAATATGTACCCAATTAGACCTTTGATAAAATGTCATAGTCTCTGACTTGGTTTATCTACCTAATGACTTCTTTGATCTTCATTGTGTTATTCAATGCAGGGTGGCTTAGAGGCTTTATTGCAGACTATGGGGTTCCAATGATGGTAGTGTTATGGACTGCACTATCTTATGGTATACCAGGCAAAGTTCCAGGAGGTGTTCCCAGAAGGCTGTTTTGTCCTCTTCCCTGGGAATCTGCCTCTCTCTATCACTGGACAGTAGTGAAGGTATTGCTAAATGCTTAGTACCACTTTTATTTTAATCCGAAGTGAAATTGAACTAAATCCTTAGTTAGCTTGGGGTGCTTAGCAATATTAATGTTGACATTTAGAAGTAGATGTCTGTGTTCAACATTGTAAATTGCATGTGCTGATTATTTTAATTATCACTCACAAGTCCATATCTCCATCTAACAGTTACTGCAACAAACTGCAGGATATGGGCAAGGTACCCTTTGTGTACATAATTGGGGCAATTATTCCAGCTGTGATGATAGCAGGTTTATACTTTTTCGATCACAGTGTAGCTTCGCAGATGGCTCAGCAGAAGGAATTTAACCTTCAAAAGCCGTCTTCCTACCACTATGATGTTTTCCTGCTTGGAATAATGGTATGTTGTTTTATCTCAAATCCTGCATCCTATAACTTTGCTTCGCGTTGTTTTCATGTTGATAAAAGCAACTGATATAACTTTGTTATTGTCTTCAGACTCTGATTTGTTTGTTATTGTCTTCAGACCCTGATTTGCGGTATCCTTGGCCTTCCTCCATCCAATGGAGTCCTTCCACAGTCCCCCATGCATACAAAGAGTTTGGCATTTCTTAGGAAGCAGGTAGATATCATCTTTTGCATCAAGATTCAACTCCATTATACTTCTTTAAATATCAACACCAACTTAGATTGTTGTGTCATGTCATGAATTTGCAGTTGATCCGAAAGAGGGTGGTAAAAAGTGCCAAGGAATGCATTAAGTTGCAAAAGACCAACTCTGAATTATATGGAAAGATGCAAGCTGTGTTTATAGAAATGGATACTGCCCCTACTGTAAGTCATGTTGTTGGCTTTGATGGCTGTGTGTTTCTGTGTATGCAAGCATGTGCAAGAGTAATACAATGGCCGTTTTGAATTTGGTGCAGGTCAAAGAGTTGGAGACCTTGAAAGAAGCTGTAATGAAATCCGATAACAAGGATGGCGCAGATGAAAATTTTGATCCTGAGAGACACATAGATGAGTATCTACCGGTCCGAGTTAATGAGCAAAGAATGACCAACTTATTGCAGTCCCTCCTGGTTGGCTTATCAATTTTAGCCATCTCTGTTATCAAAAGGATACCTACCTCAGTTCTGTGGGGATATTTTGCTTACATGGCAATTGATAGTCTCCCGGGGAATCAGTTCTGGGAAAGGATATTGCTTCTCTTCGTCACTCCAAGCCGGCGTTACAAGTAAGTAACCTTACAATTGTGCACAGAAATTATATTCAATACATACCTGTTTGGAAATTGAGAGATTAACCGTGGCTTTCAAACTTTTCTTTCTTTTGTGATGGAAATACTTCTTTCCAAACAGGCAGAACAAATAATCGAGCAATGGAGCACAAAATTTAATTAACATTTTCAGATTTTTGCTAGTAGTTTTGAATAGAAATTGTGAATGGTGGTGTAGGTCTTCCATTTTTCAGTTGGAATCTAATGCCATTTTGTATATTCTAAGAAGCTAATCTCATAGATTGTAACTGTTGTTTCTGGGCAGAATTTTGGAAGGCTCTCATGCCTCATTTGTGGAGAAAGTTCCATTCAAGACCATTGCAGCATTTACAGCCTTCCAGTTAGCATATTTTCTCTTCTGTTTCGGGGTGACATGGATACCTATAGGTGGAATATTGTTTCCACTACCATTCTTTCTTCTCATACTTATAAGAGAACGCCTGCTTCCAAAACTCTTCGAGCCTAGCCATCTTCAGGAACTCGATGCTTCTGAATACGAGGAAATTATCGGTGCTCCACTTGGCATCCATAGCATACCACGGATGGTAGGAGGCTTTACTATCCATTTCTTCTCAGTACAAGTCATGTGTTTTGCTTTGTATATTTATGTGTTTCAACTAAGGACCTGACAATGTTTCTTTCCATCAGGATAAGGAACCGCGCGATACTGATAGTGATGAGGTCTCGGAAGATTACTATGATGCGGAGATATTAGATGAAATGACAACAAGTAGGGGAGAGTTGAAACTTAGAACTTTTAGCTTCAATGATAGAAACCAAAGCTCTAACAGTAACAGCTTCAGTGAAGACAGACGCGTGCAGGTAAAAAAGACTCAGAAAGGATCCTTCGAGGTTTCTGCTTTCAGTTACATATCTGATATCTGATATCTGATATTTAGAGATGTTTATATGTTTTTCTCATGGACTTGGACAGGTTCGCCCTGATGATGCTGTTTGAACATGATGAATTCTCTCTTGATTCGCCGTGTGAGAGGAATGCTCAAGATTCTTGAGTAGTCAGTTGAGGTTGAAGATGATCTTCTGTCGAACAAGAAAGGATTCAATCGGGGAAGAGAATAAATGGATGCAAAAGGAAAGAGTATTGGAAAGAAATCATTTGAACTTTGAAATGGACATCAATAGTACTAGGAAAGCACATCAAAATGTTGAGATCAAGTGTCTTTTCCTTCCTTCCTTAGTTAGCTACAAAGTTTTTTAGGGTGGAGGGAAAAGAATGATATGAATGAATGAAAAAGGAAAAAAGAAATGGGAGAAGAAAAAGGAATTGAGAGACAAATGCTTGCTTTTAGGCCAAAATTTAGATGTTAGGAGTAGTACTCAGTAGTCATTCATTTTATTTTTTTGGATAACATTTTTTCATTGGACTGAATAATGAAATGGATTGGAATTTGGTTTATTTTCTCAGGTTGTTGATCTCTGTACCTTTGTTACATACAACATTTCAGAGGATTCAATTACTTTTAGGTGCTTATACATCAATTCCAAATTCTACTGCATTTGTAAAAATAGCCATTCATGTAATTTTAGTGCTGGCGCTTACCACGGTTTCAGATTGTTCAACGATGAGAAATAGGCCTTGAAATATTTCAATTGAACATTATAAATTAAAGCTAAAAATAACTTCACCTGCGTGTTCTATAATGTCAATGGAATTGATTGGCGAAAATATTCTGGCTGAATATTAGCATAAGATCTAATTATTACTTAAAATATTCTGACAGAATATCTGCCCATTCAAATATGGAAATACAGGATTGTACTGCTGTAATTTTGTAATTTTGTAATTATGTAATTATCTCCTGATTAGGATAGCTCAATTGTAGGTTACCATTTATAGCACTTTAATTAGCTATTGTTTAGGACAAAAATCAGTTTGTAATTACTCTATAAATTTCAAAATTCTCCAAGTGGAGAACACAGTTTTTTGGACCCACAAATATTCAGAGTTTAACATATAATAAACAACAACTTCAATCTACATGGATCCTTGAACATTTTATGTGCTCAACCTAGAATTCATATACACATTGTACATCAAAAAAGCATGTTTAAGAAAGAAGAAGAAAACAATGAAAAACAAAGAACTCTTAAGTTTCATTGTTTTCTCTACAGACTAATTCTAACTAGATTCTAATTTTATTGAACTACCACCAAAAAAAAAAAAAAAAGATTCTAAACCTGTTGTGTTAGCCTTACAGAGATTCTTTTTTCTAAGAATGTGTCAAAATTGTGAGGTGGTGTTAAAAGAAGAATGATATGGCAAACAGTTATTGCTGCCCCCTCCTCCAATCCCTTGCAACAATAAGATGATCACCATCTCTTATAACATCTATATCATCCACTTCAGCACCTTCTGGGGTCAAAATTTTGGTGGGAGAGAAGTCAAACTTTCTAGCACCTATACCTAGCAGTTCCTCAAGGGTCCCCGGCAACAAAACAAGCTTTGAAGCATGTTCACCCTTCTCAGGACAACTAAGTGTTACTCTAGCTACAAATCCATCCTTGTTCCTCCTATTATTAGTCTTGATTCTATCAGATTCCTCCCAAATTTTTTGACCTGCATTGTTAAAATGAAACCAAAATTGGTCATTCTGATAGCCAAAGAAAGAAAGGGAAAAAAATGCTACACAATCGGAATTTTTTGTCAAATTTATTTATCATAACGACATGTATGCTGACCCTAAATACTTAATAGTTAAGGGAGGTATATCACTTTATTTCATGCAATAATTGCCTTTGTTTTCTATTTATAAAAAAAAAAAAAAAGTTCTGAGAATTTATTCTGATGTGCAGCATTACTCTAAAATTATACGGAAAAACTAGTTCTGCACTAGCATTACCAATTTGTTCCAAGATATGTTGCATTGTACTTACTGCGGTTGGCGGCTGACATCATCCCAAAAATGGAATTTTTAAAAGTGCTGGCCCTTGGCCTTCGATCGTTATCAGGCCATGCCGTCCCTTCTTGATTAAGTGGTATGCTTGCTTGGGATTGTGAAACACAAGGCATACTCGGTTCGCTTTGGAACCTTCCAAGGCAACTCATTGGCCTTGGAGCTGCAGTTGGCGGCGGCAGTGGTGCACTGCTTCCAGGCTTCTTCTGGAACATGCTCTTGATCTCATCATGGCTTTGTTGTTCTGCCAAGGCCCTTGGGGTCCACCCGGTAGCATCCTGCTTGTCAACGTCTGCTCCATTGTCCAGTAGGAACTTAACAAACTCAATATTGGCATCACACACTGCGGTATGCAGAGCAGTGGTTCCATTCCATATTTGTGTCATATCCCCACCATACTTGGCTATTTCCTTGAGCAATTCCATGCTGTTTCTCTCAACAGCGAAGCATGCTAGGTAGCTTGCAACAGCGGGGGACAAGATTGCACCATTGGACATGAGAAGTTTTGTGATGGATTTACGCCCTCCAATGATGGATTCGCATAGTGGAAAGCTTCCATTCTGGTCTGCATAAGTAAAAGGAATTAGAGACCTTCATCAGTACTGAACATGAATTCTTGTATGACAAATAGTTTATATACAAGTGTTTGTTGCCAAATGCATTAAGCGGCCTCTCATATGCTGAGTGTTTTCAACACTTCTTGTACAAGTTTGCAAGGTATTGTCAAACAACTTCATGTCATTTGTGGTACTGAAGCATTGGTATTTTCCACACTAATTGTGTTTTCAAACAGGAGTAAAGAGTATAGTACCTTTGAAATTCGGATCGGCAAGATATTCTAGAAGCAAAGATACACAATGCTCATTGCCGTTGGAAATTGCAATAACCTGTTACATGAGAGAGTGAAGTTGTAAGAGTCTTGTGTTTTTACAAACAGAAGGAATTTTTTTTTTACTTAGTTCCTTATATCTATTTCATCCGATTCTCAAATCAATTAATAACGAGTGCTCACTACAGGGAAGAAAAGTATACAAACCAATGGTGTCCTTCCATTAGGGTCTAATTCATTTGGATCTCCACCCTTCTTCAGCAACCGATGTAACAATATATCATCATTCTTGCTTACTGCAAAGCATGTGCTAATGGGCAAATCCATTTTGCCAAGAGCCAGCATTGCCTCTGTCTCTGCAAAAACTTTATCCATCCCTGGTTCATTTTGCAAATACTGCAACAAAACATACTATTATACCATGGTTCACAATGTAATACACACAAAATTCCTTCATAGAGAATAAAGCAGTTTGTCTACTTGATCCTGAAACAATGTTTTATAGTTCTAATGGCTAGTTACTACCGTCTATGCTATTGGTTCACAAAGTCAAATTAAGTCTATAACAAAAGACTATGGAATATGAAAACAGGAGCAATAAAAAAGAATGTTATAAGGAAGAAATATTATTTGAAAGGTTCCTTAAGCAAATGATTTATGTGAAAGAAACTAAAATGCATGTGACTTTTTAGAATCATTCCCAGGAGAAAACACAAAATACAAATCACAAATCATAATTGCCAAGTACTTTATGTACCTCAAGAAGATTGTACATGATTTTTGTCCCATCTCCAACATTTGAATGTGCAATATTTAGAAATGTAGCACGGCTCAAGCGCAGAAGTTGGCACAATCGTTTGGTTCGGATCGTAAACAGTTGTGGCCTATAACATAGAACTCCTATTTCACCAATGAACTCTCCGGGTTGTACCTCACCAATGACCTGCAATTATAAACTACACGTTTTGTTAGTCATATAAGAAACAAGTGTTCATGTCTGTGCAGCAACGATGATTCGCAAAGGTTTTAATGTAAACAAACTTGCCTTTTCTGGCTCATTGCGAGGTTGATCAATAACTTCCTGTAAGAAGGGGAAAAAAAAGGTTCAGTTTTTGTTTTTATTTTTTCACTTAATATATCAGAGAAAGGTCATTGGTAAGTACTCTTAGTTACATTTTATATCCTTAATTCCATTTGCAACAATGTTGCCCTCCAATAACATATCAGAGATTTTGGTTCAATCTCAAACAATATTTGATTGGTAGATGAATTACCATCTGTGGACAACTCTTTGCTGGCATAGCTATCTTATTGATACTAAATGAAAATATGAACTGAAAGAAAATAAAGAGGGGTATAGTATCTTACTGCAGAACCGGTAACCAATATATAAAAGTCAGTTGGAGCTTCATTATGCAAAATCACATCTTCCTTTGGAGGAAAATACTCAGCCTTCATCTCACTGACCTACAAAATTTCAACAGTCCAAGATAGGTACATAAAAACAATATGTTCATTATCCAATAGACAAGGACTAACAAAGCAAGCATACAACATTGTATTATTCTTTGAGCTATCTTTTGGACTGAAAATAAGATATTGCTAAGTTATTAAACATGTTATGAGAAGACATCTTTTTTCTTTTTATGTTGGTTCTCTCTGAGGGCTTGTTAGTTAACAAAGGATGTTTATAGATCATAATCTTTGGCAGACAAAATTCCAAGCTTTGATGAACAAAAACACGGCATAACATGCTCAGTTTCATCTCTGAAAAGCCTCACAATGTTCTGTTTTTAACACCGTGGTTGCCATGCAAAAGCATACATGAAAGAAAACATTACCAGCTGAAAAAGCATGTCACTTGACAATCCACGAAACAAGTATAGTTTCTCAATGATTGGAGAGAATAGGTAATGAGAGATGCTAGATTTAATAGCTTTCGGAAGGGAGTCGAGAATCTCTTGTTGCTGCAGTCCTTCCAAATTAGTTCTGTACTTCATAAACAAATGAGCAAGCATTTGTTCCTGCAAGCGAATAGGCAAACGATTTCGTTTGGCAAAACCTGTGGCAGCTTGAATTGTGTCTCTCTGGTATTCCACACATAGGGATCCAAAACAACAAAGATCAGAAGTACATTCAAAATATTGATGATCCTCTTAGGAAGAAATGAAAGACCATATATGATGTTTTACAATCACAATAATGATGTATGGTTGTAGACATTTCTTTCAAGTGCATAATTTTCACATATTCAAAACGCATCGACATAAGAAGTCTATTAGAGTGACGCAAACGCATCCTTACAAAAAATGATGAACGGCCAAAAGAGATGTTATTCAGATTAGGTACTCACATATTTCCTAGTTCTGCTTGTCCCATGAACAACCAAATTTGTCATGTTTCCTATGAGATATGCCGTTAGTCCCAGGTTAAAGAGCATGAAAAAGATGTCAAAAACCATCTCCCTTGTATTCACAGGATGCAAATCACCATAGCCAACTGTTGAAAGAGTTGAAATGGACCAGTATACTGATGTTACATAGACATTCCAGAGATTCCTCTGATCATTAGCGTCAGAAGGAAGTGAAAGCCATGTGTTTTCTTTGTCATGGTTTTCAGTGAGAAAATAGAAAATGCAAGCAGCAAAATGCACTGCAAATAGAGTAACCTACAAATGCAAGTCACCGTGAGGCTCATATGATCGCTCCACCAAAAAAGATTAACAGGTGATTAGTTAGTAAATTATGAAGCAAATACTCACGCATATAAGCTTTAAGCAGCGCACCCAGAAGTAGTTATAATGCCTGTCCTTCTCTAATCTGACACAAAGAAGAGAGAAAAGGAGGGATGGCCTAATCAGTTCTATACAGCACCAAAGCAAGCCCACGAGTTCAATTTGTTGTGTTTGATGGCAAAAGAAAATAGGTTAACATTGAAACATAACGCAAATATGAATGGACCTTGCAAACATGGCACTGACTCTGCGCAGGCGCCAAAGGCGTAGCATATTGAAGTAGCCATATGTTTTGAGAGGACGAGGCAGCACCATGCGGGCAACTTCAGAAGGGATGATGGAGATGACATCAAAGGCTAACCATGTCTTGGCATATCTCCAAGCAATGAGATTTCTTTCACCTATGAGCAGATAGGAGGCCTTGTCTAGGTAGGCAACAAAGAAGGTCAGAACAATGTCAACAGCAAAGAAGGCATTGACGACATTGTCTATTATGGAAACGGGAACCGCTGGCTTGTTCAGGAACCCGAATTCAAATGGACAAACCCATGCAGTGTAGAAAACCAACATCACCAGGAATGCTTGCCAAAGTCTGCAACATAATTAGAACTCCACCATCAAACACATGTAATGCAAATGAAAATTACGAAATTTTATTCATGTCATTATCAGGTAAGTACAACTTTAAGCACCTTAAAATAAAAAAAAATAGAATTGCAGGCGTTAATGAGTTAAGCTTTGAAAAATTACTGAATGAAAGAAAACATACATATAACAAGAAGGGATAAGAATTGGAGAAGGTACCACAGAATAATTCACCTGTATTTGTAGTTGTATGGGGAGATAATGCAAGTTCGGCGGTGTGTCTCGTCGGAGTTGGCAGCGGCAATGCCGAGAGAGGGAAGAGGAATGCCGGTGAGGCTGTATCGGCTTCCTTCATGATCTTCTTCCATGGTCACCACATCCGTTGCATCATCGTGGCTACAACAAAACGTTGGAAACAACATGAATGCTAGGTTCCACAAAACCCCAACAAACCTTGTTGATTTGTTAGATGTTGTTGAAAAATCGAGATGTCGAATGCTAAACCATCATGATTGTGCCTATCTAGTGAGTGACTACGTACACCTTATTTATACCTCTCTCTCTCTCTCTCTATTCAAAGAACCTAAAGACCAAAGCCCACACTGTTTGCGTATAAAGCGACATATACCATGTACGTGACCATAGCGTGCCTTCCGTGTTGGTTTCACGTTATCAGCATGAAAACTTTGTTTTCTTTCTTTTGGAAAATCCAATCTTTACTTGCACAAGTGAGAAAACTCCTCTGGAGAGATCTCAGTTTCTAGGATGCAGCATTCAGTCAGATCAGATAATAATAAAGATGAGTTATCTCAAAGATATTTTCGTCCGTATAAATTTGAACTAGATTGCTTTGTTTAATTTAAAATGAAAAAAAAATAATTAACTGCTATACATTATCAATAAGAAAAATGCTTAGACCTCCTAATTTCTCGGCCTAATCATCTTTCTAGTAATTTCTATGAATAACACTTGACAATAATATTTTTTTTCCTTCTTATTTTGTCCCTCAAATTTGGCCAGTATTATTAAGAGTATAATTAAGCTAAAATTCAAAAGTCTAACATTACTCTTATCAATAAAACTTAAATACCAAGTAGTGTGCCTTATGGGGACGAAGTGCTAGTCAAGTATTGAATAAAGATAGTCAAAATAGTGTTGCAATTTTTATAAAGATGGTGCTAATGGTGATGTATGGATTCTAGCATCAAAGTGAATGGAAGAGGTTAGATGAAGAAAAATCAGTAAATAAAAAAAAAAAAGAGATGCAATGTGATGAGTTGTTTGAAAAAATAATAATAATAATGCAAGACAAAAAGTATTTGGAGGAGTTAATGTTGTAATGAGGTAGTTGGTAAGGAGATATATTTACATTTTAACCTGAGTAAATATTATAAAAATAACATTTTTAGGGGATAAAAATAGAATATAAATTTAGATATTAAATGACAAATTTTTTATGAACCCTTTTAGTATCCACTAGCAGTGTGTAGACACTTTGTGCCTTTTTATTCTTTTTTTTTCAATTTAGTTTTTTTCTTCTCAAATAGCAGTTACAAAACTACTTTGGATGTGCATGGGTAAATGACAAGATAAAATTGATTATGGGTATTTTTGATATAATTGGATACTAAAAATTATTATTCACTCCAATCCCTTTTATTAAATGTAATAGATACTATAAGGTAGAGAGGATTTCCCAAAAATAGTTATCATTTTGGTGTCCATATTATTCTTCCATTTTTACCCTAACTCAATTTTTTATTCTTTCAATTTTTCTAAAAGAATAAAAAGAATTACCCACTCTTCATCTCCACCCACCACTTTTTTTTGTCATTTTGTCACATTATATTTTACATTTAGGTATCTTATTTTGCCCTTTGTTAGTAATAACTCATAAAATATCTAGATTGACAGGTGAAATTAGGGAAAGAGCTAGTTGAATTAATGCGAGCCAATAAAGTCAATTGCAGTGTATTTAGATGAAGTATTTCATAAAATTTAAATACCTCAATTAAATTGAAGATTTTTGTGTACGTTCTTTGTAAAATAAAAAGTGTTAAGAAATCTTACTTTATATGGTAACTTATTTTATTATTCATCCTATAAATTTGAAACTGAAATTAATAAGTTTAGATTTTAATAAATATATGAACCGAATATACATAAGATAAGTTAAACTAAAATATAACACTTCTAAACATTTTTTTTTTTTTAAATTTTGTTGAACCATGTCACGGTATCTGTAGATTATTGTTAACTTTTTTTTTTTTTTTTAAGTTGGGCCAGAATCAGAACTTCTTTTTTCATTCTTAATTGAGGCCAGCCTTTGAGTCACAACACCATGTCCTGTCCCAGCAATTTGGGGAATGGTAGAGATGCGGCTAATGCACAATACGGAAGGTTCCTAACACACTTTAACTGCTTAACGGTCCATTTAATCAACCCTGCTCTTACTAATAAATGCTATGATATAACCTAAATCGACAATCCAACTTTGACCGGAATTGTATGCTTTGCATTTGTGAGGCTATTATTGTTGTTCGAATCCCATTCCCTTATTGTATTTACAAGTGTGTCTCCTAAATATGCATATGGTGCTGTAAGTGAATAAAAATTATTGAAGGAGAGACAATAAAGGCAAATTTCATTCAAAAAGTTTAGGTTATGGGACAAGATTATAAAATAAAATAAGAAGTTTCACGTGATTATATTTAGAGTACTACTAAATGGTTCGAAGCAGTTTCGGGAAGATATATAACGAAGGAAACAATAACTCATCAAGGTGGGTCCATAATTTACAGAGGAGAGAGAAAATAAAATTGTTG
Source organism: Nissolia schottii (assembly GCA_003254905.1). Taxonomy (NCBI): domain Eukaryota; kingdom Viridiplantae; phylum Streptophyta; class Magnoliopsida; order Fabales; family Fabaceae; genus Nissolia; species Nissolia schottii. The sequence continues at coordinate 115,014 of QANU01098865.1, forward strand.
GGTTGAAATGCAAAGGAGCATTACTGTCTAATAAATTGTTACTACTAGACAAAAAAATTGAATATCAGCAAGTTTGTATTAATTATCGACGAAATTTAAAGCTTCTGACAAATTTTACGTCAGATATTATCTGTCGGTAATGAGCTCATCGGTAACTACTTAACTACAGATAAGGAATCTGCCGATAAATAGCTGTAGATATATCCGCTGGTAACGTGTCACAGAAATGATACCTAGCAGAATAGTAATCGACAGATATATCCTTCGAGTATATAAAATAAATAATTAATACACAAATAAAAACAAATATTATTATTAGTGAACATAAACAAAATACATTAATTCAAAACATATAACATATTATTTATTACAAAACCATAAAACCTTACATTATTCTCTACCTTACGACTAGTAAATAAAATCTAATTCGATCTTAACATTATTATCGTTAGAGACTTGGTCATCTACTAACGCCTTCTGCTAGCAGTGGATTCTCTACCCTACGACTACAACTAGTAAATAAAATCTAATTTGAATTACAGTAGACATTACGTTATTATTGTCAGAGACTTGATCATCTGCTGGCAGAAGATTCCTTACTGTCGTAGACCGGATCATCTTTATCAATGAATAATTGTCTATTGATAGATCCATGGTAAAACCCTAGAACTACCAAACTCTAATTTGACGATGACATACTATATGTTGGCAGAGAACGATTCTCTCTGCGCATCCATACCATAAATCATTTCAAGGAGAGCAATTCAACATTTGATATCATCCACAAACGATGGCCATGACTGTGAGGGAGGTGCTTCTGAACATAGAGGTGGAGGTATACTTAGAGGCTCACTTTTTTCTATCATATCCTAAAAAAAAACATAAATATACAAGTTAATAAAATATTAATACCTAAGTTATAAACATACACTTACATATACTCAAATCCTAAACCCGAACATAAATCCTAAATATAATCAAGTTAACATAAACCTAATACAAATCCTAAATATATTCAAGTTAATATAAACCTAACACAAATCCTTAATATACTCAAGTTAACATAAACCTAACACAAATCTTAACCCTACAATATACTAAAATCAATTATGAACATGCTCATAAATCATAAATCAAAAATCACAATAACATAATAACAGTCTCAAAATACAATTAATCAAGTTTAGTCAAAATCAAATAACATAAACAATACAAAGAAAATACTAACAATGATTGTGCTAGTAGTTTGGGTGTGGGGATAATGGCAACAGCAAGGGCGTGGCGTGGTGGCAGGGGCGGGGACAGTGGCATGGCATGGCAACAGCGATGGCGGGGTGTGGCAGCGACAGTGACAGGAGCGTGGAGGTTGGTGGCATGTCGACGATGGTGGCAGGGCATGGTGGTGATAGTGGCATAGGCATGGCAGATTCAACAGTAGTAAGGCGTGGTAGTGGTGGCTTGTGGTGTTGTGGTGGCGGTGGTGGTAGGGCATGGAGACGTGGCGGTGGCAGTGACAGTGGGTGGTGGCGAAAATAGGGAGGCAGGGTCGTGGGGACATGGCTATAACGAATCAAAAACCATTACCGACATTCAAGGGGCTATTTCCCTAACGAAAGTCTCTTAGGAATGCTTTTTGTAAAAGCATGCATTTTAAACTTTAAATAAAAACACTAAACTTTCCTTTTCTAAATAAACATAAATTATTATAATTATTATTAGAAAATATAAACATTATCATACATGTAATGCACGCGACCGGTCTAAAGATCCTTCTTATATACAATTGGAGCAATCTAGACACTGACTCAATTAGAAATTATAATAAATTCTAACATAGTCTCGTGGATAGCTTTACCTCACTGCTTATTCAAGAATTCCTAACATTGCTATCGTTGACCACAATCTCCATGACATTGCTACTACAACTTAACCTACGACTAGAAGATGAGGTTGAGGGGTGAGAACACTGGGGAGAACCTCAATGAGCGAGTGATCACTCACAACACCCATGAAATATTTCAAAATACGGATGTATACATAATGCAATTCATATAATACTTATCATAAAAAAAAACATTATAATATCATAATAATACTAGTAATAAAGCTTTTGTGACAACCCCAAAAATTGTCACTTCATGCAAGGGACTAGTTCCCTTATGAAAGCCTCTTAACTTGCTAATAATGAAAACGTATAACTTTTATAATAAGGAAACCTTTTAAAAGAAACTAAACTCCATAAATAAAATAAACTAAAATCCTTACATAAAATACGAAATTAAATAATTAAAATACAAAACACTCTGTTTGTAGTTTACTAAAGCACTCTACTAACTGACATGAAAAAAATAAACTAACCTAAATAACTAAAATATAAATAAACTCCACGACAACGTGAAGCTCATTAAGAATCTAATCTGCAAGAATCTACTGAACAAGGGGAGAATCTTTGTCAATGCTATTTGAAAAAGAAAAAGGTTGACGAGGGGTGAGTCGTCGATCAGTGAATGACCACCCCACGGCGGCATGGGGCATTTCGTAAATAAGACTCACACAATGCATTATATAATGAAAATATCATACATTAAAACATTTATAATAGTAATACTTTATAATAAAATATAATCTTATTCAAAGCATAATCATTAAATAAAAAAATATCTAGACAGATGAATTTTGAGCATTACAGCCTAACTTATAAAGCATTACCCAAGTATCTAGACCACGATAATTGGGATACACTACCTGAGTTTATAGATTCATAAATAATTTTATAAATGTTATAAAGATAAATATAATTTTTTTAAAAATAAATTAAACATGTTTCCATAAAAGATTTCAATTAAACAATTTCATAAATATTTTATTAAACAAATCATTATTTTCTAAAATGGACTTTTCATAAAAACAAATAATTATTCATAAATACTAAAACTAAATCATGCTTATAAAATGAATATAAAAATAATGACTAAAATAAATCTTGAGCAACAACTCACTCACCTAGAGTTGTTGAAGACTAACTTCCATTCCTCACGAGCTCGGTAGGAACTCGAACGACACCACTGATTAACTCGGGACAAATTTAACAGCATGATGTTGACACCCTGTGTGAGAACATTGCTTCTCCCACGGACAAAAATATTAAAGCGAATAGTCCTACTAGAAGCGGAACCTTTAAGCTCTTGAGTGAATTCGCAAGTCTAAGCACTCTAAAAAGGGTTCTATTTATAAGGGAAAGCTAGCACCCTAACTCTAAAAAATTAGCGATGTGAAACTAAAACTTCACAGTAAACTCTTTTACCTTTTTATTACTAATAAATTTTAAAATCAAAATAATAGAAAATCATTTATTTCAAATTTTTAAAAGTAACATATTAATTAGTGAAACATTATTTAATTTTTAAGTCATCTTATTTAAAATGTAAAAACATCTTATCTTATCTTATCTCTTACTTCTTATTTAAAATTTAAAAGCGCCTTATCTTATTTTCTCTTTTTTATTTAAATTTTTAAAAAATCTTATCTTATTTCTTATTTTCTATTTAAATTTAAAAATATGAAAACAAAATCTTATGTCATATAAAACAAAAATAAAATAATAAGTAAATAAAACAAACTTCTGACATTTGGTTAAAAAGGGATAAGTCTCTTCCACTCAACCACACCTTCAAGTTGGGACGAGTTCTTCTGGCGCTATCAAAGTTGTACTAGCTAAAACAGTCCAATTCAGTCCTAGACGTAACTGTTTGGGCTGTTTTGAGTGCATCGGCCCAACATATCGGAGGCCCAACTAATCCAAGAAAAAGAAACGACATGCCGTTGGCAGTGCTGGGAAAAGTCACGGTCGTATATTCACAAAAGAATCGAAACGCGGGCCAAAGAAAGCCCTTGTTCTTCTCTCTACCTTCCCTCAAACACTGATAACACAAACAGAGCCTGAATTGAACTGATCGAGAGAAGCAGCAATGTCGTCGTTCTTGCAGTCGCTCATAGATCCGAAGAAGAACTGGTTAGCAGCTCAGCACATGAAATCCCTCTCCAGACGCCTTCGCCATTACGGTAATTTTTTCCATTTCCTGAAAACCCTAATTCTATAATTTCTTTTCCCCAATTCATATCCCAATATTCGATCTCTTTCATTTTGTAAAAATTAATTGAAATTTTGGGAATTAGGGCTACGTTACGACGATCTCTACGACCCGTATTACGATCTGGATGTGAAGGAGGCACTGAATCGGCTTCCGAAGGAGGTAGTGGATGCACGCCACCAGCGCCTGAAGCGCGCCATGGACCTCTCCATGAAGCACGAGTACCTCCCCGACGATCTTCAGGTCCATAGAAGAAGAACCATTTCTGTTCTGGAATTGAATTTGATTATTGTACCTCGTTCTTTTTCTTTTGGTGCATTTCATGTATCAAATGTTTGATTTTTTTGAAACGCTGTTGCTGTGACAGGCTATGCAAACGCCATTCAGGAACTACCTTCAGGATATGCTGGCCCTTGTAAGTGTTATCATAGTGATATAGACAAATATAACTAGATGGTTTACAGGTGGAAGCTGATTCAGTGCTTGTTGATTTAACTTGCTTTGTTTTTAATATGCGTATAACATGACACGGTGTTTGTTTTGTTATTCTTACTCGGTTAGTTTGTCTCTTGCTCTAATATACATGACATGGCAATTTGATAAATCTCTATTAGGATGGCAGCTTAGACGGCCAGGACATGAAAATTATTCTTGGTTCTTACTTGCTTTTTACTTGGAGATAAGTAGATGACATTACTTTCTCAAGAAATATAGAAGGTTATTTGATCATTTTGTTCAAAAATGATGATGATTCTTGCAAGGGTTTTTCGTACAAATTGTATTATGAATGCACAATGGCAAGCTATAAGCTTGGGTAATTGTTTTTACTTTAGTAAACTAACAACATGCTGGAGTAGAGGCATATTTTGCTACATTTGGGGGTTTTCCTTTTTTCTGGTCTACCTGGACTTCATTTTATTGCCACAAACTCTCTCTCTAAGGATAGTTGTACTCTATCATTCTTGTAACAATATATATTGGCATGTTTGGATATGGGTTCAAACCCAAAACTCTCACATAGGGCTGTCAAATGGGCCAGCCTGGCCCGTTTAGACCCGGTCAGGCTAACCCGAGGGCCTAAACGAGCCGAGCCTTAATGGGCTTTTACTATTTGCGGGCTGGTTTTATATGGTCCGTCCATTTATATAGGTAAACAGGTTAGTCCGCAGGTTTTGCCTATGTTAATACTAAACGGGCCAGTTTGGCCCCCGGGTTAAACGGGCCGGGTCTAAACGGGCTTTTGCTATTCGCTAGTCGGATTTTATACGTTTGGTCTATCCATTTAACCTAGTAAACGGGCCGAGCTCGCGGGCCGGGCTGGGCTCATTTTAATAGCCCTAGTCTCACATTTAACACTCACATTATTTTTCACTTTTAGGCAGTAGTAATTCTGGACTACACCTCACATTTCTTCATAACAACAATCAAGAAAAATGTATTTAATTATTTTCTTTTAATTACGGAAAAGTATCTCTAATGTTGAGGTTGATTCCTTTATTGAAAATTCTTTTTTGATATGGGAAGGGGCCTAAGCCCAAACTTTATTGGAAATTCTGAAGATTATTTCTTTTCCTTCCGAGTATTATTTCTGTAGCCTTCTGCTTTATGAGCTATTTGGTGTCTACTTTGAAATTAGGAAATAACAAGTTAAGAGCAACCTAGTCGCTGCTGAAATCGTTACTAAAATGCTTTACCTATGTTTTGTAGGTGAAGAGGGAGAGAGCTGAGCGTGAAGCGTTGGGGGGTTTACCTCTCTATCAACGAACCATTCCATGAGTGCACTAAATTTTGCATGAAGCTACTTTGATTGGAGTGAGACCTTGGTTAAAATTATATTAATGTTGAGATGTTTCCCTTGGCGAAGCCCAACTTCTTTATTGCACCTTATATAAATCACATTTTTGAATGATGTGAGCTTGTAAGTGTTTTCTAATAAACTTGCAAAACCTTATTGGATTATTTTGTTTGTTACGAACTCTGCCTTTGAAATTAACTGCTCGTGTCCCTACTCTCTTTTCTTAGTATGATTATCTTGAATTTAAGATTGCCTGATTGTAGAGACAGCATTACAGTAGTTCTGTTTGATACTTCTTAAGCTCCTATATCAGGCTTTCCCTAAATTAACATGAAAAGGGAAATGAGAGATTCTGATTTTGCTTCATGTTAATTTCTAACCTGGACAATATTTGATTCAATTCATGAAATTGCCGTTTCCATGGCAACTGTTGTGGAAGGGTGTTATTCCAGGCGACTACTATCGTGTAAGAAGTAACTTTTGCGTTTACAGAGGCAGTGTGAATTAAATGGGATATTTTTAGAGTGATTTTGTCGAATCCTCTAGTTGTCTGGAACGCTAAATGCCTCACATGTCTGTCTCATGAAGCTTTAGTATTACGTTTTGCGGCTTAGATATGATTAATGAGTTGTGTGGGCAGAGGTGTTCAAGAATTAAAACCTGTTCTGCCTGATAATCAAGCCCAATTCAAAGTAATTAAAGTGAGTTTGATTTATTGACCGTTAAGTTTGGGTTGCTTTTTTGGTTGGATAAAGTTATTTTAAAATGAGATCTTTTACTTCATAGGATTAAGTGAGGGAATTTCACTCTTTAATTAATAAAATGAGAAATGAGATTTATTTTTATTTTATTGATATAATGAGAAATCTATAGATGAGTTATGTAGTAGTATCTAAATCATGAGCCCTCCTAAGGCCACACAGACCACATTCTCAAAATACATGAAGTGGTTTATAATATAAGTACTGCATCTCTATAGATGTCTCACGTTTCCTATATAACAAGTAAAACGAATGGTTCGATACATTTAACTTTATTTTTGGGTTCTATTTGACTCATTAGTTTATTTTTGTGTCCATTTCTTGGTATATTAAATTTGTTTTTAGTCCATCATAAATTATAAATTGTGTGTTATTTTTGATAAATTTTTTTATAGAAAATAATCTTTAATAAAAAAAAATTTGTAAGTTTTAGTGCATGTTGTTTAGACCACGTGACCCTTTTAACCCAACCTGTCCACTACCCATGATCCAAAATAAAATTAAAAATTAAAAATAAAATTATTAAAATCAATCCACATTCCCACTCTAGATATGAACTCTCTCACTCTTCCCTTCTCTTTTCCCACCACATTGCCGCCACCCCCACACCACCTCCTCCACTGTCACCAACGCCACTTACACTCTACCACGGCACCACCACCGAGCATCAACGTGAGTGTGGCCTCATATTTGACCACTCTCACCACCACCATCACCACTCTCTCTCTCTCTCTCCTCGGCACCACTCTCGAGCATCACTGTGAGAGAGGCCAAATTTGTGAGAGAGAGAGAGAGAGAGTCAGTGTCGCCACCACTCAATCTCAGCCATGGAGCCAACATATCTTGAGTTTTCGGTGTTGATCTTGCTCTAGTGTGCAAACCTCAAGCAGCTGCTGGGAGATTATAGAGGTTGGGATGGCTGCTGTCGGCGGCAACTACAAGGCGCTGAAGAAGCTCTTGTGGTCATTGTGCACATTCGGCATCAAGGTGATGACGAGGAGCATCATGCAGTGGTAGGTGAGGAAAGCGACGACCGACAGCATGGTGAGGCCGATGTGACGATGGTTAAGGTCTTGAAGTTGGAGGAGAATGACGGGGATTTTGTGAGGAGTGGTGTGTCCTCGTGTGGGTATGGCGGGAGGGAGTAGGATGATGATTTGCTTCCTTCTTAAACCTCTTTTTCTTTTTTTTTTTTTAATTTGATTTTTGGATTTTGTTGTGTTGTTGATTTGATTGGATTGGGTTTTAAATATCATTTTGAAGCAGAGAGAGAGAGGGGGGATGAAAATGGAGGAACAAGGGTGTTTTGTGTGGTTTTTGACTAAGGTTGATGATAATAACTGAGGATGGTGGAAATGGGGAAAATGTGAGAAAGAAAATTGAGATAAAAAAACCTTCGCCTAGTGTTGATGAAAGTGGAGAAACAAGGTTGTGTGTGATTTTGAACTAAGGTTGATGATGATAATAATTGAGGATGGTGGAAATGGGAAAAATGTGAGAAAGAAAATTGAAGGAAAAAAAAAACTTGGTCCTGTGTTTTTTTTGCCTTTTTGGTATTATTAGAGTTTGCGTTTGTTGATGTTGATTTGTTGGTGGTGGTGGCGGCGGCGGTGGTGGTGATGGATGCTATGGAAATTGGAGGGTGAGAGAGAGGGGAGGAGAAAAGAGGATGAAGGTAAGAAAGTAGGGTTTTAATTGTTTTATTTTTTATTTATTTTGTTTTTTTAAATTATGGGTTAAGGTCATGGGTAATCTAGGCGACTCAGGCTGGTTCAAGGCAAGTTGCCACAACCGTCCTTGTGTTCCTTAGCTCCTTCTATGCTACTACTATGAGAAGCAAAGACTTCTCGTCCTTGTGTGGGCCCGATGACATCACCTCAGTCAACTTTTGTAGAGCAAGGGGATCCATTAAAAAGAAATAAACATTTTATTACTTTTCTCGTAATACATTATCAAATTTCTTATGTATATGACATGGTAACGTTTTAACCCTTTTAGTTTAAGTGTGACTTTGATGTAATGATGTGTATACAAAAAAGAATAATAGAGCTGATATAAACTTGATATTCTTATTATTAATTAGGGTTTTATGTAATTTTAGCAAATAAACGAAGGGAATTTTTTTGGATTAAATTCACCAAATCTCTTGAGTTGTCATGCCCTAAACTAACAGCACAATGCAGTTTTGCGATTGGAAAGGTAAATATAATAATATGAGTTTTGTTGAGTGTAATCTTCGTGTAAATGAGGTTAGTGCAGTACAAATTGATAGGTAACAATATGTATTGCAGCATAACCTCAGGAAAGGTGATATGTGAGGTTATGTAGTTTTTCTATCTAATCTGTCTTCTTAAAATTCAAACTCACTCCCATTGAATTTTTTTAGGGTTTTGAACGAGACTTAACCAGTACTTATTAAATTTATTGTGTCTCGGTGGCCGGATGTAGTTGTCACCGTATTCATTACTTTTCTTGGCTTTACTTTGATTAATAAAATTTGAAATTAAGGAGAGGTAAAAAAAACTTGTTTATCACTTCAATTAGTTAGTTTGTTGTGAGTTGATAAGTAAAATTCACAAATTTTATATTAATGTTAAAATTTCAACTTGAATAATGAAGTTTTACGTTGGTTAAAAATGAAGTTAGTGAAAAATATATATGTAAGATAAGACATATTCACCCGTTTTCTTAAAATTTTTAGTCAAAATTTAGCGTTTGATATGTTATTATGGCTAACACAACCTGTTGGTATAAATCTACTCTCAATAATTGGTATCAAATTGGGTTCTTGGTCCAAACTTATGATGTTTCTTATGGCAAAGATGAAGGTACAATGTGCTGAGTTAAAGATTTGTTTGTAAGTAATTTGAATATTAAAATTTGGATAAATGTCGAGATGGTTGGTATGATCCAAATTTCTAATTTTTTGTTGTTGTTATTCATTGCATTGGTATCTAAACTCTACTATTAGTGAGATTAATTAATCCAGCTCAAGGTATTATGACCACTCTTTCTAACACAAGTTTTTTCTATTTCAAAATCGATACCTTTTAAAAATGAGACAAACTTGACTATCACTCGACCAAGCTTATGATAGTGACCCAAATTTATAATTGAATATACCAATTGGTAGTTTCTTTGAAAGATTCTTATTTTAATTAGTTTTTTTTTAGGAGCACCATAATTGCTCAATCTAAAATATAAAATTTAATATTGTATCAACTTAAAAATTATTAAATAATTATAAGAATGTTCACAAAGATAAATAAATTTATGTTTGGTAACTAGGCTATATTCCTGGAGATGGAATGTTGTGTTTCAGTTCAATTGTGATATTGTGCGTTTCAGTATTTGCCTCCAAACTTTTCATTCCATTCATAATAAGCTCAAAATTAGAGAAAACCCATTCATGAAATACAAGTTCCATTCACCCAAAGGAAGCACCAAAGATGTAAATTCCCAATCTCTCTTCATCATTCCTGGGTGCAGACTGCAGAGTCCCTCCACCGACTTGTCTTTGGTGTCAAGTGTCAATAATCACACACTGTCTCAATGGATGAATCTTAGAGTATCGTTCGCATGATTATATTTGCAACACAAATGAACATTCTACAAGATTCATTACTTGAAATACTTCAGTAAATGCTGCTTTCTAGTGCCATAGCTAGAGAAAAGGTTGTAGTTGGCGCTTTGGTGATGAACAGCGCATGAGAACAAGTCCCACACCGCTGAGAGGCAGGAGTAAGCACCAGAAAGCCTTTAGCATAAAAGCAGCACTCTAACCCCATTAGATTCATACCTTTCTCGGCCTTTTGGCTAAAAGATCAAGTGTAGTATCTATTCTTATCAGTTTAATATCTGATATGTGGGTCATTGGCTCACCTGATATTAAATTAATTTTTAAGAGGGGGAGTGGCTATCACAGTAGCTTGCTACTGGGCTGCTCGAGTGTAGCTCATGCGTTGCACTATCGCAAGGGCCTGGCGCACCCACCCAATTCAGTTTAAAGATTTTTGGCACGAAGTTTCTTGGAAGGTCTTGGGCTATAAGAAGCAAGTAACTGAGAAATTTTGGTCTCTATATGGGGACCATTTTGGTTCTTTGAATAGAGTACCTTCTAATTTATTTGTTTTAAGTTCTTTTATTGAATATTATGCAATATAATGTTAGGCTTTTCACTATGATATAATTTGTTGGTAATTTATAAATATTATTAATCACCAATGGTAATTAAGTATCATAGGTAGGAAAGCATGAGAACCTTAGGATAACATACTTTTGATTTTAGTAATATCATTGATGATTTTAATAACATACTCAGTGAGTCTCAGATATGAGTTCAACATACCCACGATCTCAGCGAACTTCATGGATTCAACATTCCCACATTATAGTATCGCAAAGATATATCCTACCGAAGCAATGTTGAATTAGATTAGATTTGAATTGCTTGATATATCCAAAGATAGTATCACAAAGATAGTATCGCAAAGATATATCCATCTTCACGTCACTGCAACACCAACAAATGCCTTTTTCACTTATTCTTCTCCCCTATATGTAAATTCTCAACCTCTTCTATTTTTTTTTCTCACCCAATCTCTTTTAGTTCTTCTTTTACTTATACAATTTACTTTCAGTTTATGTTTAGGTAATTTTCAGCCTATGTACTTGTATTTCTATATTGCAATTTATTAAAGTTGTTCATTTTAATTCTCTCTTTTTACCTACTATTGAGAAATCCAAAGAATTCATAAGAGGAATTGCTTTCGTTCTCCAAATCGAAATCAAGAAGCAAAGTAGTGGTAATAAGTCTATGTTATTATGACCATACATTATGATTTATTAAGTGTAAAAGACTTAATTTGTATCGTATTTGAATTTTTTTAATCAAGTTTAACTGGTTTGTGAGCTATCTTGTGCTCGAAGAGCTTTTAGTAAGCTAAACTCGAGCTCAAAAATTTGTCTCAGTCCTAAACTCAATTCGACTCAACTCAAACTCATTGGAAAGTGAGCTTTAACCTGAGTCACTGACTTGGCTAAGCTCGACTTACTTTCACCCCTAATCCCATCCAAGAATTTCTTCATAACTCGAGTGGATCTGAATCCCAAAGTAACAAACCAGTTTTAGTAACAGCAGACCTTGAAGGACAAGAACATAATGGGGAACAGGTCCAAAGTCGAAACCAATGAGGTAGAAGCGTTTGTCCCAAAAGAAAACTCTGGAAGCTGGAAGCTGGAAGCTGGAAGCAGAGGGTGATGTGGGCCAATAAGGGTCGGGTCGGGGGCAAGCCCAATTAAATTTATTCGGGCACCGCATCGAGATCGAAAGGAGTAAAAGTAATCATATCCAACGGCCAAGATTGGCTGCGTCAACCCAACGCAGAAAAGTAGGGCTCATTTTCAAAATCAAAACTCAAAATTGAAACCTCAACACCCCCTATTATAAACCCTCACACTCACGCTCCCATTCCTCAATTCCATAAGCGTCACTCACTCATTCTTCGTCTGCTGCTTCTCATCGACGCAACCATGGTACGATCTTTCGTTCTCACTTTCGCATCTCCGCCACAGTATTCGATTTCTGTTTCGATTAAATTATTTCTGATGTTTTTCGTTTTTGTTTGATTTGAATGCAGGCTTTGCCGAATCAGCAAACCGTTGATTACCCGAGCTTCAAGCTCGTCATCGTCGGCGACGGCGGAACAGGTTTCTTTCTTTTTTTGCTATGTTATGTTCGATCCATTTACTTTTTTTTTATAATTATTATATGTATATATTATTCATGTGAAATTAGAAGTAAAACGCCGTTTTTTCCCCTTTTTGTTTTGGTTACTACTGTTTTGGTGCTTATAGATTGAGGATTTAGCCATATAGCTTTTGGTTTGGCTGGAATTTGTTGTGATTGGGATTTTTTTTGCAGGGAAGACAACATTCGTGAAGAGGCATCTTACTGGTGAATTTGAGAAGAAATATGAACGTGAGATTTCTAATTAATTAACTAATTAGGGATATTATTAGGCTCTCGTGATTTCATTTTTAAACCAACTTCTTCTTGTGATTTTTTACTGTCCAATACAGCAACAATTGGTGTGGAGGTACACCCATTGGATTTCTTCACCAACTGTGGGAAGATTCGGTTCTACTGCTGGGATACTGCTGGCCAAGAGAAGTTTGGTGGCCTCAGAGATGGTTACTAGTAAGATCATTTTACAGACAAAATTAAGTTTTTGTTTATCAAATATCTTGTGTGACTGTGCATGTATGAATGAGATTGTAAATGTGTTTCTCTTGATGCTTGGTATAAACATCACTAGATGATCTTGAGTGTTCTTCCTATTGCATGGGTTCTAAATGTAGAACTTGTTATTTGTCAAAGTCAACAATTATTGCTATTCTTTGGTAATGGTGCTATGAGTTTTCTCAGTATTCTAGTTTGGCTGGACAATTGCTTGTCCTTTAATGCTTAAATGCCATGAAGACTGCCTTTTTTGTTGTGTAGGAATAGCATTTATGAACTGTAATGAAATTTTGAATCACTTTCATTGGAGTGTTGTTACTTTCATTCTGTTTTCCTCCTTCCCTAAGCAGCATTTTTAACAAAATGTCATATGTTGCAGTATCCATGGACAATGTGCGATTATAATGTTTGATGTTACTGCCCGACTGACTTACAAAAATGTCCCCACCTGGCACCGCGATCTTTGCCGGTTAGTAATTGAAGTCCTTGAAACCTTTTAAACTGTTTTGTACCAAGGCCTAGCTGTTTATTAACATAACGGGCCCATTCTGCATCTCTGTTTTTTAGGGTCTGTGAAAATATCCCAATTGTTCTTTGCGGTAACAAGGTCGATGTGAAGAACAGGCAAGTGAAGGCAAAGCAAGTTACTTTCCACAGGAAGAAGAATTTGCAGTACTATGAAATATCAGCCAAGAGCAACTACAACTTTGAGAAGCCTTTCTTGTACCTTGCCAGGAAACTTGCGGGGTAGGTTCTGCCTGTCTTTACATTAGAATTAATAGTTGACCTATCTTTTCAATGCATTTTAACTCGTGCTTTGCTACATTTGTCAATTTTGCAGCGATACCAACTTGCATTTTGTAGAATCTCCTGCATTGGCTCCACCAGAAGTTCAAATTGATTTACTTGCTCAACAACAGTAAGTGCTTTGTCATGAACTTTACTAGTTCCTTCTTTAACAGCCCTATGCATGCTTTTCAGCTGGCATGATAAGAACATCTGTTTTATAAATTCAAAGCGGCATTTTGTTTTGTTTAGAAACTAAAAAACTGGGTTTTAAAATGATTAGTCACCGTATACATGATTGTTAGGGTAATGTATTATGTTAGTTTCTGTAAATAACAAAATCCATTAGTCGTTTCTTACATGTCTTGAAGAAGGGTTCACTCAATGTGAATAATCCAATTATAGTTTCTCATAACTTGTGTGTTGGTGGGTTCTGCAGGCATGAGGCTGAGCTTGCTGCAGCTGCTAGTCAGCCCCTTCCGGACGACGACGATGACACATTTGAGTAAAGCCTTTTGCTGCAGTGGAGTATCTTCTGATTTGCTGGTTTTTTGTACTTTTATGCTTTCGGAGTTGTGTTACGGATATTTGAGAATGTTGATTTGAGGATCTAAGATTTAGTTGTTATATGTTTTACCTCAATTCTAAAGTATCTACTTAGTAGTAGTGTGAGTCTTGTTTCGGATTTTAATTGGGGAAGGTGTTGGGAACTACTGGAAGGAATGATGTGGAGCGACCCTTTTTGCGGCTTGATTTTGTGATCCGAAGAAATACAACGTGGTTGGTTTTTATTCCTCGACCAATTTTATTAAATCATCTCATCGTATGCTTTGACGAGAGGTGTAACAGGGTATGCGATCTCACCTGCTTATTCTCGACTAAGTAGTTTGAGTGTGCAAAATCCTGTGTCCGTGGTTTTATGGGTAAAAGTAAAATTAAATTTAAATCAAGGGATAGAATCTATCGTGTAAGTGGTCGTGCTAATGGCATCGAGCTGTAGATCATTTTTGAATAAGTAAAATCCTGGATAAAATACGCTTAAATTGAAACACTCAAATAAGATAATTTCTACCGAAGTTCGCTTTTTTACCTAATATGCGCATGATAAATTCTTTCAAACATATAGGTGATGATATTGAAATCGCTATAAATAATGGTGATTTTAGTACCAAAAAAAGTGTGGGAACTGAAATTATCACTTAGCGATTTCTGCACTGATATAACCGAAAAGTTCATGGGACTTCTTCCTCTTTACCATCGTGACGATTTTAGCATTGACATGACCGAAAAGTCTATGGGGCTTTTTCCTCTTTACCATTTTTTCATTCTTTTCTTTTTCTTTACCATTTTTTCATACTTTTCTTTTTCATCCTCTCATTTTTCTTATATCTATTTTTTTTGTTGATCCTCTTATTTCTCTTAGGGTGTTTGTGCTTTTATTTTGATACAAAAAATGAATAGGGACGGTGTTGCTGCGTTTATTTTTTATAATGGTTCGGTGCAAAAGAATAATGTTGAAGGTATTGAGTTTATTAGCGAAAATGATTTCGAGTTTATTGTAATTTGGTCATCCATGTCATTCTCAGACCTGTGTGGGATAATATATTCTCATTTTCAAAAGAGTGTGGTAAGAATAAGATATAAAGCTTCAATCTTTCATGAATGGGTTGGTAAAATTTCGACATGTGACGATATCAAATGATGCTCAAGTGCAGTAGATGTTTTATTTATACGAAAATTATAAGCCACATCTAAGCGGCATTGATATGTTTATGAACTTCGATGAGGTATCTGCAAGCATAGATTTAGGTGGGGGTCCAAGTTCAAACCAAGTGCATCAACAAGACATTGAGGCAACATTACTGTCAGGGGATGAGTTCTTCACAGAGGAAGATGACGATGCAAGTTGGAGTGAGCATGAAAGTTACATTTCTGAAGGCGATGGAATGACCGACGATTCAGGTATTGTTATATAAATTTAGTAGCAAAATAAGCTACAATAATAATTGTAATTGTAATTACATTTAACTATTGAGATTATATAAGTCAGTGATTATAATTTAATGTCAAGTCAATTAAACCAAAATGGAAATATTTTGTACTAAAATGGTTGAACAATATTATATCTTAAATTAATTTTGTATATTGACAAATATGCAAAGTAAGCTCTATGTTTGCCTCGTGATGAGAATCTTGCACATCAAAACTATGAACTTGTTGACTATAATAATAATTTTAACTGTCTGTTATCACATTAATTAATTGTTTTATTAAATGATACAGATGACGAAGGAAATGCCCAACCAGATGATCCACCAGCTTTCTTGCGCACCTTTGATGTTAAGGGGATGTGTGCATCTGATTTTGGAGATTTGCATAATGATTATTTTGCAGGTGATGATCTGTACATAGAAAAATATTTTGCTAATAAGGATGCAGTTAAAGAAGCTGTTGCAAGCCATTACTTGCGTATTGGGGTTGATTACAAAATTAAACAGTTCGAATAGACGACGTACTTCTACAAATGCAAGAACTTTGGCCAAGGATGTGAATGGTTTATCAGGGCCACACTGAAAAAAGGTAGTTGCTTTTGGGAGGTCACAAAATACAATGACCCTCATACTTGCCTTGCTACGTGGCTTACATACGACCACTCAAAGTCGAGTTATTTCAAAATTGCTAGCATGCTATTGGCACAGATAAATTGAAGCCAACAATGCCTATAAAGTCCATTCAAGCAACTGTTGTGGACCACGAAGGATATTGGCCATCATATAGAAAAGTTTGGCTTGCAAAGCAAAAGACAATTGCACAAGTCCACGGAAATTGTGAACAATCCTACAATGACTTGTCATATTGGTTGATTGCATTACAATATTTTGATAATTCATGCCCATATGAAGTTGATACTGCTAATGCTTACAACGCCGATGGATCTATTAGGACAGATGCTATAACTTTTCGACGTGCGTTTTGGGGTTTTAGCCCTTATATTAATGCATTCAATTACTGTAAGCCTATGATCTAGGTGGATGGAACACACTTGTATGGAAAATACAAGTGTGTTTTGTTGATGGCATCAACACAAGATGACAATCAAAACATTACTCTCATTACATTTGTGATTGTCGAGGGTGAAATAGGAGATACATGGTATTTTTTCTTGAAACATTTGCGGCAATCGTCACCAGAGGGACGCCAAATTGGCTTGATATCCGATCGACGCAAGTCTATAAAGTCTGCAGTACGACAAATGGGTGATTTGTGGGTTTACCATCTGTACTGTATCAAAAATATTGCACAAAATTTTGTCAGACACTTCAAAGTGAAGTTCATGGAAAAGCTTGTGAAGGGTATTGGTCAGTTAATTTTTTTTACTACTTGTATTTGCAGTTGTCCATACAAATATTTATTTCGTTACATTTGAGTATGAGTTTTTGAAAATTTCTTTTACAGGGTATTCGAGCACAGTAGAGTAATACAATCGTTGTTATGAAAGACTGCAGCAACATAATGAAGCGTATGCCACTTAGATTGACGAGATCCCTAGAGAAAAATGGATTTATGCTTACGATGGTGGGCACTACTGCTCCCATATGACGAAAAATCTAGCAGAGTCAATGAACTCCAAATTTCTAGTGGCTCACAATTTTTCGATAACAGCATTAATGCAAGAGACGTATTTCAAGACGTCTGCCTTGTTTTTTAAAAAAGCGAGAAATGCATATGCTCGAAGGAATGTAGGTCATGAATACTTACAGTTTTTTACTACAATACTACAAAAAATCATGACATAAACAGGGACATTGCAAGTTATATTCACTTTATGCAATAGTAAATCCATTTTTACAAGTTTTGAATTTTGGTTATGAAGTTCATGATTGTGTATTACAGGTTCACGATATTTCAAGAGTTTCGCAAGCATTCCATTGCAAGGATTTATCATCAGGCAATCAGTTCAAGGTTGATATGAGGAGGACATACTGTGACTGTGATGCTTTTCAAAGATTTAAATTTTCGTGTGTTCATGCAATGGCATGCTGCGACACTGGGAGTTTGGACTAGCCGGCATACGTCGACAGTGTTTACACTATGGACAACCTTTGCAAGGTGTACGAGCAAGATTTTCAGGTTGTTGGCCACAAATCAACGTGGCCTCTTAATCTACTGATAATGCCTTTGCACCCAGTTTATACACGTCAACCCTTCTGGATTTCCCCTCAAATCGAGATTATGAGTGTGACCCAGAATGTTGTAGCTAAGCCCAACAGGCACCATCTGAACCAGACCAAACTGATCAGTTGTATGCCACTTTACAATCTCAAAGCATATTAGTGGACATACTACTGACCACGTACCTCATTTATTCCTCACTTCCCGTAAGATGACTGCAGCAACCTAGGGTTCACGATATGGCTGCCATATAAATTGCACAGTAAAATAACCAATTATAGTGGAATTTTAACAAAACACAATTATTTATAATATTTTAACTACTTAATCTATATCGCGTATGGGGCCATGTCGTCTATGGCTTTTCTGCATTCTTTGATGGTAAAATTATAGAGATTAGGAATATACACATGATCAACCCATCTGCAAGATATTATATTAATTAAGTTAATGAAAAAAAGCATAATTAAACTAATAATAAACATTCCAATTGTCAACTTAATAAACTATTACCTTGTCCCAATGGGAAAATGGAACTGATTCTGGTCATAGGATTTGGGTGCAAGTGTAAAAATCTATAAAATGCCCACACTTGAAGAAGCATCATGCAACCATTGGTTCCTTTACAATTTTTACGTGTTGCGCGACATAAAGATCTCTGAAGGATGGCCAGAATAGTTGAACCCCAACTATATTTTCCAAGGCCACCCAAATCTCGAAGAATAGCCAAGTACTTCGAATGGATCCAATTACCATGCTTATCATAAAACAAAATATTGTCAAACAGCTGCAAAATATATTTGCGCGCATTCCTTATCACTATTTGCTGCATGTCATGCTCATCAATATCATCGCGGATAAGGACACCAAAATTATTTTTCAGCCACACCAAATTAACGAATGCTTTGTCTATGTCAATGGGACCAGGTGTAACTCCAAGAAGTTCCTGACCTAGATTTACAAGACTTGGTCCCAAGAATACAATCTCCTGACCTAAGTATCATGTTCACATCCTCCAATGTGTTCGCACACTCACCGTGTGGAAGATGAAACATGTGGGTTTCTGGCCTCCACCACTTAACAAGCGCGAAAATAGGTCATTGGTTCACTCCAATTTAGGATAACAAGACCGCCTATAACAAACTGGCATTTTTCAGATGCGGTTGTGTAAGGGGATTCGATGGCTCAATAACCCCGTGTCTAGTTTGCGACCGCTGCACATTCTGTAACAATAGTAATTAACATTAAAAAATAAACAATTAACAAATATTTTTTACTGCGTGTAGAGCATACTTTGTGTCTCACTTTTTTATGACCATGTTTCAATATAACAATAAAATATGTTTGAATATAGACATGAATATACACATGACCAATCAAATATAACATTAGTAATGACTATATAAGATAAATATAAACCTGATCATTCTGAGGATTTTTTTCTGCGATACGTAGCAACGGATTTACAGTATCATATTCCTTCTGAGGTCTCACCATCGTAATACTATTTTTTTCACTTAAATACAGATAAACATTTTACACTTTTCTTCGTTACAACTTGTTTTAAATGAGAAAATTAAGAACTTAACTGTGAAAAAAAAAGTTAGAACTAGAATGAAAGGAAAGAAATAAGCACTGAAATGAAAAGAAAAAAATAAACTGAAGTGAAACAAAAAAAAATCAGCACTGGAGTGAAACTGAAAAATATTTGCACTAGAGTGAAAAATTAGAACAGAAGAAAATTATAATTGAAGTGAGGAGGAGAGGAGGAAATGTTTCTGTGTGAAAAATGGTTCATGTGTGCAAAACTGAAGCATGTTGAAGGGAGTTTATATTGCTTGTTGCGTTCACGGTCTCCCCCTCGGTAACATAAGCTTTGTAAAATGGTGTTGCTGCAAGGTCTGAAATCGCCAATGTCCATAGCGATTTCAGTGCAATCCCTGTTAACGTCCCTTACTCTCGTTTCAATCATTATTTCCCTTCCTGAAATCGTCTCACCTGATGGTAATTTCAAGCCCTTAATTTTTTATTTTATTTATTTTATTTTCCAAAATTCTGAAATCGCTCTTACCTATGGCGATTTCAGTTTTTTCACCCATACAATTGTAAGATCTATTTTCGAGCCATGTTTTGAGATTGAGTAAACCCTGTATGCATACATATGCTAATGCTCCTTTTCTTTCCCTTCCCTATTTTTAAGTTTAAACCTAGATGGAACCTAAAGAAATCAATTGTGATAGGAGACGGTATGTGTCCCTATGTTTTAGAGCACGAAAATCCAAGGTTAGATAGAAGTTACAAACTCTTACAACCATAGTTATAAAATCTGGCCGAGTCAACTAGACTCGGTGACCCGGTCATGGGATCGGCCAGTTATCTTATTAGATTGGCCATATTTTAAACTCAGTGTGACTTGGCTGATTTTTATAAAAATCGATAACTAAGCTGAGTTTGGAAGATCTGGTTAGGTCATTTAAAAAAAAAGCAAAATAATGTTGTCTTAGTAAAAAGAAAATAAAAAGTAAAGAAAAATAAAAATGACGCTCAACGCTCACCTCACTTGAGTTATTTCTCAATTATCAATATAAAAAATGTGTTTATTTTATTTTGACTAGAGATCAAACACCTTTATCAGAAGTTCCATTATCCCAAGTTTCATTTATAGATCAATATTTACTTAATGAAGTAGACACTGAACCTCAATATGACCCTATGACTCCTTGGGCATAATCATTATATGCATTGTTGTTGTTATGTATTCATGATTTAAAACTTGGTTTACATATGTTTGGAATTGAACTTGTCATTTGTAATTTAGGGTCTTGAACTTGTCATTTTATGTTATAATGGATGTTTAAATAAATGCATATTATTTATTTGAATTTTTTTTACTTTTTTTAGTGTTATATATATATATATATATATATATATATATTTTATTAGGTTACATATTTATTTTTATTATTATTTTATTTATATTAGGATCAGCAAGTGACCGAATGCCCCAAATTGAACCAGTGACCTAGTGAGGTGGCCGAATTTAATAACTATGCTTATAACTCTAAAATGATTACTGACAATTAACGAGGTTCACAACATTTTTTTACATGTATTATATTAAAGCTATCTTGTGGCCCAACTTAAGCTTCTGAGTTTTTAAGCGAGTTGAGCTTAAGTTTAAAAATTGGATTCATTTGATAACGGGTCAAGCTCAGCCAAGCTCACATTAACAAGCAAGTTGTGAGCTTTGCTAAGATTAACTTAGCTTGACTCATTTTGTTTTTATCTTGATCGAGTATTAAAGGTTTAAAATTAATACTCTAAATCAACATGTTATTCAAAATATTAGCTCAACTTGACTCACTTTAAAATAATAGAATTTTTAAAATAATAATAAGCTAAGCTATTAATAAAAATCTTATAATTGGGTCAATTACGCACTCCTTAATTATAAATCACATTTAGAAAATACCAACTCAAGGGATTATATAAAGGATATGCTGATTAAATGATATACAATCATCATGATTGGTGCATGTTTTAAAACTTGATCATAATGGGTGTTATGATGTATATGATTCCTTAATGCAAAGTATAATAATTATGACACGTAAAAAAGGGTATAATAATTATGTTTTATTAAGCCATCAAGTGAAAATGAAATCAAGTGGGAGAATATAATGTCTCATGCCACTTAAGGGCCTTTATTTTTATGGGTTTAATAAATAATCAATTAAATAAATTATGAAAAAAAATGTTAAAGATGCTTGCCAACTTAATGAAAACTGATTTAGGTTGTGTTTGGGAGTTTTATCAAGTGTGAAAAAAAAAATAACTTATAATGAATTGGAAAAAAAGGTCAAGATAACAAATAGACGAGAACATAATACTCTTTTGTCTGGTTGTTAAAGAAGGAATTGAAGGGATATGTGTTTCCTTCCTTCACCCCTAAATTTGGATAGTAAAAGAAAAGAGAGATTTGGATGGATAAGGTCTCCACGACATTTCACTTACTCCTAAGTTTCATTTACTCCAAAACACAATTCATTTAACTTTTTTTCTTCCATGCTTTGTCACCCCCTCCTTAATCACCCTCCTGATCATAGTCTAAGGTTATTAGAGCGTAAAATGAAGGATTTCATTATTGAATTTAGGGATGTCAAAAAACCTCAATAAGCATTGATCCTGTGGGGATTACCCAAAAAAAATCACCGCTGGNCTGCAAATTCTTCTTCCTGTGGAAAGTAACTTGCTTTGCCTTCACTTGCCTGTTCTTCACATCAACCTTGTTACCGCAAAGAACAATTGGGATGTTTTCACAGACCCTGAAAATCAGATGTGTACAGAAAGCATCCATTACGTTAATAAACAGCTAGGCCTTGAATACTGAAGAGACAAAACACAGTTAAAAAGGTTTCAACTTCAAGGACTTCATTTACTAACCGGCAAAGATCACGATGCCAGGTGGGGACATTTTTGTAAGTCAGTCGGGCAGTAACGTCAAACATTATAATGGCACATTGTCCATGGATACTGCAATATAAGACTGTGTGTTAAAAATACTGCATGTGGAAGGAGGTAAACAGAAACAATGACAAAAGTGAATTGTATTATGCCTTACAAGAAAGCTTAAGAAAACAACAACACTTGCAATTGAAGTGATTCAATATTTCACGACAGTTCATAAGTGCTATTCCTAGACAAATGACAAGGTTGTTGCCACAGTAATAAAGCTTCAAAGTCATGCAAGTCTCAAGCAAAACTAAAAGACTCAACACACACACCATCTCCAAAGAACAGCTATAATTGTTGGTAAATAACAAGTTCTACATTTAGAACCCATGCAAAAGGAAGAACCCTCAAAATAATTAAATTATATTCACACCAAGCATCAAAAGAAACACTTTTAAAATCTCTTTCATACATGCACAGTCACACATGACATATGATAAACAAAAACTTTTAGGTTTTGTCCCCAAAAAGAGCTTACTAGTATCCATCTCTGAGGCCACCAAACTTCTCTTGGCCAGCAGTATCCCAGCAGTAGAACCGGATCTTCCCACAGTTTGTGAAGAAATCCAATGGGTGTACCTCCACACCGATTGTTGCTGTGTTAGACAGTAACAAATCACAACAATGAGTTAATTTTAAAATGAAAACAAATATATCCTAATTCCTAAGGTAATTAAAGTAGCTAGAAATCTCACGTTCATATTTCTTCTCGAATTCACCCGTAAGATGCCTCTTCNGGGTTTTTTAACATCACTTCCCTTAATATATTAAGAGATTTCATAAAATTATTACTTTAAAATGTCTTATTCCAATAACACTATCAAATTCAAAAATATCGATACCTTATAATTATCTATGATTAAAAACTAGTCATATGTTCTCTTAACTCTAATTATTTATTATTTTAAACTTAAAATTAAATCATGATTATTGAAATATAAAAATGTATCAATATCCTTGTTTAGGTAGAACCTACTTTAAAATTACAAATAAAATAAATAATAATATATTAAGGGATGCTCCTAAACTTGTTAACATTAAAAATAAAATAAATAAACAAACCAAGTGGTTAATATTTCTTAGAAGCCAAACTCCTCTTCATCGTTTCTTTCTTGGAACCTCTCCACTTAAAAGTACACATCCAAAACGTGTTGAAAAACACAACACGGCATAAATATTAAAATGAGATTTGCAATTCAAGCAAAACATATCATAAAACGATTAAATTTCAACTAGTGAAACAGGAATCGTCCTCAAATATCAATAATAAAACCCCCAAAAACATAAAATTGTAGCATACACAATATCACCAACTCAAGTAGGCTTTTACTCAAATGTGTCGTCATCATCGTCAGGAAGGGGCTGACTAGCAGCTGCAGCAAGCTCAGCCTCATGCCTGCAAACGCCACCAACACACACGTTATATGAAATTCAAGAGTATCAATTCCAAGTAAATCAAAGCAACCTCAAGACCACTTATGAAAGAGCTAAAGGATTCTGTGGGCTTGACTAAAATCATACATTAAATCACAACCTTAAAAATCATTATATGACAGCAGTTAAAATTCAAAGGGCAGCTTTGAATTATCATAGTCCATTAGTTTCAGTCATGCCAGTCATAAGGGCAAGTAAAAGGTTGTTGAAGAATTAGTTCAGTTCAGGAGCTTACTGTTGTTGCGCCGCCAAATCGATTTGAACTTCTGGAGGAGCCAATGCAGGAGATTCTACGAAGTGCAAGTTAGCATCACTGCAAAATTGACACAAGCAACAAAACATAAGTTAAAATGCATTTAAAGATTGATGTGTTCTACTTATGTTAAAAAAAATGCAGGTATAGGGATATTTACCCTGCAAGTTTCCTGGCAAGGTAAAGGAAAGGCTTCTCAAAGTTATAGTTGCTCTTGGCTGATATTTCGTAGTACTGCAAATTCTTCTTCCTGTGGAAAGTAACTTGCTTTGCCTTCACTTGCCTGTTCTTCACATCAACCTTGTTACCGCAAAGAACAATTGGGATGTTTTCACAGACCCTGAAAATCAGATGTGTACAGAAAGCATCCATTACGTTAATAAACAGCTAGGCCTTGAATACTGAAGAGACAAAACACAGTTAAAAAGGTTTCAACTTCAAGGACTTCATTTACTAACCGGCAAAGATCACGATGCCAGGTGGGGACATTTTTGTAAGTCAGTCGGGCAGTAACGTCAAACATTATAATGGCACATTGTCCATGGATACTGCAATATAAGACTGTGTGTTAAAAATACTGCATGTGGAAGGAGGTAAACAGAAACAATGACAAAAGTGAATTGTATTATGCCTTACAAGAAAGCTTAAGAAAACAACAACACTTGCAATTGAAGTGATTCAATATTTCACGACAGTTCATAAGTGCTATTCCTAGACAAATGACAAGGTTGTTGCCACAGTAATAAAGCTTCAAAGTCATGCAAGTCTCAAGCAAAACTAAAAGACTCAACACACACACCATCTCCAAAGAACAGCTATAATTGTTGGTAAATAACAAGTTCTACATTTAGAACCCATGCAAAAGGAAGAACCCTCAAAATAATTAAATTATATTCACACCAAGCATCAAAAGAAACACTTTTAAAATCTCTTTCATACATGCACAGTCACACATGACATATGATAAACAAAAACTTTTAGGTTTTGTCCCCAAAAAGAGCTTACTAGTATCCATCTCTGAGGCCACCAAACTTCTCTTGGCCAGCAGTATCCCAGCAGTAGAACCGGATCTTCCCACAGTTTGTGAAGAAATCCAATGGGTGTACCTCCACACCGATTGTTGCTGTGTTAGACAGTAACAAATCACAACNTTTCACAGACCCTGAAAATCAGATGTGTACAGAAAGCATCCATTACGTTAATAAACAGCTAGGCCTTGAATACTGAAGAGACAAAACACAGTTAAAAAGGTTTCAACTTCAAGGACTTCATTTACTAACCGGCAAAGATCACGATGCCAGGTGGGGACATTTTTGTAAGTCAGTCGGGCAGTAACGTCAAACATTATAATGGCACATTGTCCATGGATACTGCAATATAAGACTGTGTGTTAAAAATACTGCATGTGGAAGGAGGTAAACAGAAACAATGACAAAAGTGAATTGTATTATGCCTTACAAGAAAGCTTAAGAAAACAACAACACTTGCAATTGAAGTGATTCAATATTTCACGACAGTTCATAAGTGCTATTCCTAGACAAATGACAAGGTTGTTGCCACAGTAATAAAGCTTCAAAGTCATGCAAGTCTCAAGCAAAACTAAAAGACTCAACACACACACCATCTCCAAAGAACAGCTATAATTGTTGGTAAATAACAAGTTCTACATTTAGAACCCATGCAAAAGGAAGAACCCTCAAAATAATTAAATTATATTCACACCAAGCATCAAAAGAAACACTTTTAAAATCTCTTTCATACATGCACAGTCACACATGACATATGATAAACAAAAACTTTTAGGTTTTGTCCCCAAAAAGAGCTTACTAGTATCCATCTCTGAGGCCACCAAACTTCTCTTGGCCAGCAGTATCCCAGCAGTAGAACCGGATCTTCCCACAGTTTGTGAAGAAATCCAATGGGTGTACCTCCACACCGATTGTTGCTGTGTTAGACAGTAACAAATCACAACAATGAGTTAATTTTAAAATGAAAACAAATATATCCTAATTCCTAAGGTAATTAAAGTAGCTAGAAATCTCACGTTCATATTTCTTCTCGAATTCACCCGTAAGATGCCTCTTCACGAATGTTGTCTTTCCTGCAGACAAATAATGATAATCCCAATTACAACCCTAACCCTAGATCCTCAATAAATAAACACCAAAGCAGTAAAATTTGACCGGAGCTAAAACGAAAAAGGGTCTAATTTCACAAGAAGTAAGAAAAAAACATGGAATAGAAAAGAACATTGGATCAACCAGAAGAAAAAAGAGGGAGTAAAATAATGGAGAGGAAGGAAACCTGTTCCCCCGTCGCCGACGATGACGAGCTTGAAGCTAGGGTAATCGACGGTTTGCTGATTCGGCAAAGCCTGCATTCCAATTTCCAATTCAAAATTAAAACTTAAAAAAAAAAAGGTAAAAGAATAATTTTCTGGAGCTGAAATCGAACGAAAAATTGGGGAGGGAGAGTACCATGATAGCGCGAGAAGAAGAAAAACAAGTGATTGGGTTAACAGACAGAGAGAGAGAGAGGGATGAGAGAAGGCAGAGGAGGACGAGGGAGAAAGGGTTTATAGGGCGGTAGCTTATATATGGGGTGGGGTTGGAGTAAGGAGGTTTTCAATTCCCCTATTCTGCGTTCGGCTCACGCTGCCCTTTTTTTATTTATTTATTCATACAATTATTCATATAAAGTATTATTAACGTCACGTCCATATTTTAAATTAGTTGATATCTAATTTGATTATAGATATATCTTATATATAGAAATTTGATATAATATTATCTATCTCACATTTAATTTATAAATAATTATGTTAATGATACAACACACATCTAAAAAAAGAATAATATTATTCTCTCAATATTTTTTCTCTCTCTTTCATTACTGTTCCTGCCCATCTTTATCATTAGTTTCATAATCTTCATTTATTAATTATTACTTTTTGTTTTTTTTGATTCACTCAGGCTTGACGCTACCTTAGCTTCACTTTGAGGCTATTTAGGAATTGGATTTCATGTTTCAAATTTAAACCGTGTTTTAAAATGAAGGATATTTTAGGGGGTTTGGTACCTATAAAAATCAAGTTATAATGGTACAAAATAGAATTAATTTATAATTAAATAATGTTTGGTTTGAAAATAATCCAAAAATTAATTTTGTATGTTTTTCAGATTGTTGGAAGAAGATAATTTAGTTATTAGATATAAAAATTAGATATATAAAAATAAATACTAACACTTATCTAAAATCGGTCTTTATTATACTTATTTTGTCTTTTTCCAACCATTTAAAAATCATTGGTGCTACATGTACACCACAATATTTATAAACTTACAACCAAGGATCGTTGAAGCACCAATTGGCGACGCACATTACAGATTAGAAAACTCACCAAGTAAATAAGGTAAGAGCAAACACAAGTTGAATATGTTTCTATTTTAGAGTTTGATTTTTCATGAATTGAAACTCTTCCTTTTCAAACAAACACATTTTGGGGAGTTTCCACCATGCAAGCAAAATCAGAGTTTGACTTATATGCTCAAGTTTGTTTAATGTTCTATTGTTTCTCCAATTGCATTTTTTTTCGTCTGTATATGTTTGTTTGATTTGAGTTATACTATTTGTTCATGTATTTATGTAAGTTTGTTCACAGTAATAATGAAGGTTTGCTCACATTGTTTTGTCCATCAATTGTTAGTTTGTTTTAATTTGGGATTTCTGATTATTTGTTTTTGGGAAAAGGTTACTCTTGGATTGATTCCACAAATTTGGGGTATATATATGTTTGCTTGCATGTATCCCCCAAATTTTGTTTAGTTCCTTAGAATTGAACCTACAATAGTGTTTATTTATGTCTTATAATTTGATTTGTTCTGCAATTGTTGTTGTTGTCTTTATAACAACAAGCATGGTTTTGGTTCAAATAGATAGAGAGAAGAGTGTTGAGAATATATAAACGAATGAATGGAGTGAAATGGAAAACAAAGAATAGGAGTAGGGAGGGGAATGGGACTTACTATTATTATGCAGAGATAGTGTGTTTGTTTATCTCTTTTTATATGTTTGTTTTGTGATAGGCTGTTTGTTAACTTTATTAGGTTATTAAGTGTGAAATTTGATTTTATTGTTTGATTTCTCTTTACCCAAACTTCTCTTGTTAGAATTTTTGGTTTGTTTGATTAGGGAAAATCTTATTTGTAGATTAATCTCATAATGCATTAGAAAATTGGTTTTGTCCATTTGTTTAACGAGTTTTTATTTTGACCTGTTTGTTTATATGATTCTTAAGGTTTGTTTATGTATCCGTAAGAGTTTGTTCAAGTATGTTTTTAATTTTTTATTGTTTATTTATAACCTTCTTACTGTTTGTTCATGTATCTGTAAGAGTGTGTTCATTAAATTCATAAAGTTTCTTTTAATAAAATGTATTATCTTATTTGTTGGTTTGTTGAATAGATGACACCAACGAAAAAAAATCCGAGCATTGCAAATCTGCTATCGAAGGACGTCAAGAATACCAAGAAGATCAAAGCAATAAAGACCAAAGTCACGAAGAAGACCAACTGACGTTCCCTTTGCACATATAGCTTTGTTTAGCACAAATGTATATACTTTAGTTAGCTAGTTTATGGGGGTGTACATTGGTTTGCACTAGGATGTATGATTAACAGCTTAGACTAAATAATGATGACCAAATTATTAGTTTATTCATGCTTAGTCTGTGACTTTGTTCATCGATAATAATAAAAGTTTATTTTTCTGGTTAATTGATTTTGATGATAGGTTGCTTCTACTAAATACAAAAGTTTGTTTTTTTGGTTAATTGATTTTGATGACAAGTTGCTTCTAATAAATACAAACAAGTTTGTTCATGCTTAGTCTATGATTTTGTTCATACTACACAACTTTGTCTACGACCATATCAATATATACATAAACAAATTGGATGGGAACAAGCTTATGCAAGAGTTGAACCCAAGACACTTTACTTACAAAAAGTTAATATAACTACTAAGTCACATGACTTATTGTGTAATAATATTAACTAGGTTTTTTTAATACGTAAATCAATTCCCTTTATATAAAAAATGATTTATTTTGAATACAAATTTGCCATCAATTTATTATGAGAGTGAGTTATTTTATTTATTTTATTCTTAGAAAAAATGCCTCAGCTTCCCCCCTCTATTTTTTTGTGAAAAGCTATGAGTTGTTGCAATAGTTGAGGGATCTCAAGAGTTCCTGTCTGTGAAATTTTGTAAGCAATAAGTCTAAGAATTAACTACTTTTTCTTATGAAAAATATATGATTAAGCCACAATATAAATTTTTTTTTACACTAAGCTATATAGACAATACTAGTTGGAACTTCATGAACATATGCTAAAGCCCTATAATAATAAATTCTCATAACACAATACATAAAAAATGAAAAATTCACTAGATTGTGGTAATAACTAAATATAAAATTTAAATTGTGGTTCTTTCTATAAAAATATTAAAACGTGGTCTTTATATAAATCGTCACCGTTTGTGGTGATTTATTAGAAAAATATATATATATATAAATTGCTACAAACGAGAACAATTTATTAAAATAATAATGAAGTATACATTTTATAATAAAAAATATTAAAAAATAATAATCAAATAAGTTTCTCTTTCGATATCCATCCAGTTGTATAGATATTGATACATTATCACGTGTCATTAAATAATTGGTTAATAAATTTAAAAAATTTAAAAATTTTATAAAATTAAAATAATAATAATAACTTATAATGGAGTTAACAAATAATAATTTAGGTCAAAGTACTGATACTTATATTATGAGTAAGGTACTAGAACAATCCTAATAAAATATGTAAATCATCATACATGATAACTATGTATATATTTTATTACTATTGATTAATAAATCATCACAAATAGTGGCAACCGGCAACATTTGAAAAAAGACCAGATTTTAATGATATGTACAAAATAACACAATTTAATATTTTCTTAATGTGTTTACCATATGTAAATTTGTTAACCCCTCAAAAATAAACTAAGAGAAATAAAAGAGAAAATAATAATAATAATAATAATAATAATAATAATTAAAAGAAAAAAAGATTGAAACAGGTGGAACGAACGTGAATAAGATCAAACGGCGGAGAGAGATGCGTCAGGTTGACGCGTAAGTAGTAAAGAAACCCTTGTCTCTCTCCCTCTCCTCCCCCCTCATATAAACCCTCTCTGCCATCCTCACTTCACACTTGTTCGCTTCTCTGCAACCACAACGCAGACACTCTCGCCATGGTAACCTACTTTTCACCATTCCATTTATATTCTGCACTTATTTTTCGATCCTATTTTTATCGTTTATTTTGTGTGCGCGCGCGCGCAGGCTTTGCCGAATCAGCAAACCGTTGATTACCCTAGCTTCAAGCTCGTCATCGTTGGCGACGGTGGAACAGGTTCCTCTCTCTTTCCCCTTATCCTTTCCTTTCTAATTTGTTCTGATTTATGTGTGTGATGGAGATGAGCTCAGCTCTGATTTCGAACAACTTTTCTTTTTTAAATTTATAGATGCTGATTCGCCTATCTCTTTCAAGGGTTGTGTCCCAATTAGTTTAATTCGGAGAAATTCTGTTACTTTACTTGCTATGGTGATGAGTGTGGGATCAGTGTTCTTGCGCTGTGGATGTTAGGATGTCAGCTTGTGTGTATTTTATTTTCATTTTTATTTTAAGCTTTTTAAAATCTTGCAGGAAAGACAACATTTGTAAAGAGGCATCTTACCGGTGAATTCGAGAAGAAATATGAACGTGAGATTTCTTGATGGTTAAACTACTAGAGGATATATAACTATTCTTGTTCTTTTGCCTTTCTTGTTTTCATTTATAAACTAAGTCATTGTTGTGATCTTTTTTACTGTCTAATACAGCAACAATTGGTGTGGAGGTGCACCCATTGGATTTCTTTACAAACTGTGGCAAGATTCGGTTCTACTGCTGGGATACTGCTGGCCAAGAGAAGTTTGGTGGCCTCAGAGATGGATACTAGTAAGCTCTTTTTAGAGAAAAGGCTCTTCATGAGTTTGTTAATCAAATGTCGTGTGACTTTGCGTGCATGAATGAGATTTTGAATGTGTTTCTTTTGACGCATAGTATGAACATAATTCGAAGATTTTGAGGATTCTTCCTTTTCATGGGTTCCAAGTTTAGAACTTGTTACTTGTCAACAATTATAGCTCTTCTTTGGAAATGGTGCTATGGGTTTTCTCAGTATTTTAGTTTTGCTTGACAATTGGCATGTCTTTGAAGTCTTTATTAATGGGGCGACGACTTTGTCATTTGTCTAGGAATAGCATTTATGAATATTGGATCACTTTCAATTGGAATTGTTGTTACTTTCGTTCTGTTTTCCTCCTTCTGCAAGCAGTATTTTTAACACGATGTATTACATTGCAGTATCCATGGACAATGTGCCATTATAATGTTTGACGTTACTGCCCGGCTGACTTACAAAAATGTCCCCACCTGGCACCGTGATCTTTGCCGGTTAGTAAATTAAGTCATTGTAACCTTTTTAACTGTTTTGTCTCTAAGGGTATGTTTGAGAGTTTTAAGATGAAGGGAAAAGAAGGGCTATTAATGGAAGGGAATGGCTAAGTATAGAATGGAATGGCTATGGTCATGCCACCATGTTGTTTGGGAGTTTAAGATGGAAGGGATGAGGGTTTTAGTGCTTTTGTTTGGGAGTTGAATGGAATGGAAAGAAATTATAAGGTAGTTATCGTGCAAATGGCTAAACCCTCCAATTTGGTGGAGGGACACAAAATCTCATGTTATGATGGCAAGGAGGGTGACCCTTCTTAGCCATTCCCTCCCTTCCCAAATAACAACTCCCAAACAATGATTTTATAGAAATGTCCCTCCCTTTCCATGCCACTCCCTAAATGGCCATCCTCCCAAACATACCCTAAGTATTCAAGGCTTAGTTGTTTAATAATGTAATGCACGCTTTTGGCACATGATTTTCAGGGTCTGTGAAAACATCCCAATTGTACTTTGCGGTAACAAGGTTGATGTGAAGAACAGGCAAGTGAAGGCAAAGCAGGTTACCTTCCACAGGAAGAAGAATTTGCAGTACTATGAAATATCAGCCAAGAGTAACTACAACTTTGAGAAGCCTTTCCTGTACCTCGCCAGGAAACTTGCAGGGTAGGTACCTGTTGTTTCTACATTTTGCATGCTAAGAATACGCCAATGTTTTAAATACATTTTAACTTATTCTTGTTACTTGTGTCAATTTTGCAGTGATGCCAACTTGCACTTTGTAGAATCTCCTGCACTGGCTCCTCCAGAAGTTCAAATTGATTTGGCTGTGCAACAACAGTAAGCTCTCTATCCTGAACTGAACTAATTCTTTCTTCCACCAGCCAGGTCCTCATGGCTCTCTTGATAAAACTGATGGATTGTGGAAATTCAATGCTGCATTTTGAATTTTTAACTGTTTCCCTACGATGAATTGTCAAAATATGTAGGGTTGTTGGATTATTGTACGAGTTTAATTGTTATACTGACATTGTAATACTGTCTCTAATTAAATCTTGTTTTATCAGCAAAAAAATTTGATTGTATGAGTATACTTGTTAGACTGACATTGTAATATTGTCATCTAATTAAATCTTGTTTTATCATAAAAAATATTTGATTCTCTTACCCACTACTGCAAAAGTCATGTGATAAGATTTGATTGTTTGATAGTACACAACAAACTTTACACATTTCATTGTAAAACAATTGAACTCTTACTTAATTGTATTATTATTTAGTTTTTAATTAAGTCCAGGAAATCCATTAGATCACACATTTTCTTGAAGTACTGCTGCTCTAATTCAATTTGAATTATTCCATTATAATTTTGTTTTAATTTATGTATTGGTGGGTTTTGCAGGCATGAAGCTGAGCTTGCTGCTGCAGCTAGTCAGCCCCTTCCAGACGATGATGATGACACATTCGAGTAAACATTTGTGTGTCTGTGGACCATTTTCTTGAGTTGCTAATATTATGTGTGCGCAACAATATACAAGGTTTTTTTTTTTNGGGGGGGGTTGTACTATGGATGTTTTTATTTGAGGATGCGGATATGCTTTTTCTTTGACTGAAAAATATTGGTTTTATCGTTTTATTAAGAGGAATAGATTCATGAAATCGTTATGCATTATAAATTACCAAATCTTTAGCCGAACCCGCTATCGCTTCCCTGTATTTGTTCGTGTCCCGATGGATATGTTGTTCTGCCCAATGGTTTCCAGATAAATGAACATGACCAAGATTTAACAGGGTAAACCATCTTAATCTCGTTCTATATTTAGGTCTTTCTATATTTTAATTTGTATATGGCCTGAGACGAGTGACAGAAACGGGAGTACAACCACATTACCAATTCTAAGTATTTTATGCCTTAAAGAAGACAGATTTGTTTCTTGTGCAAGCCAGAAATTGATTTCATTACTATCTGTATTCTGCTAAAATTGATTTCCAAACCCAAAAATGTTCGCATTGCTTTTTTTGAGTCATTGAGCGTGATCACTTTTGAAGTTATTTGCCTACTTTACTTGTTAAGTTCATCTTCAGGTTATAAAAATGATCATATTAATTTTTAAAGTTGTTAAAAATGTCAAATTAATCTTTTGACCTCGGTAAATATTTGAAGGTTATTTCAATCATGTTTCTAATACTACTACTTTAAACAATGTTTTTGTTTTAACGATACATAGTATTAAACTTAATAATAGTTTTCAACGTTTTCAAACTTAGTCATGAATCTTGGTAGTTGGGAGAATGTGCTCATTGTAATGATGGCGGTTTAGGCATATGAATGAAAAGGGAAGCTAATATTGCTATGCTAGGAGAACTTGTGTGGGATTTCATGCATTCTACTTATAAAATATGGCCGCCTCTTATGGGGGAGATTTACTAATGTGAGAGTGCTTGGCCCTTTGATGGTGGTGGCGTGAATTCTTCACGTGGAAATCTATCAATAAAGCTACTAGTCTTCTCTCTATTGGGTTTTGGTTGTGCCTTGGTAATGGAGATTAATCCTTCTGGTTTTCCTGCTAGCACTTTGCTGGGAGATTGTGTGATCTTGTTCTCTATGTGCACATTTCAAGCTCTGATCTCACTGTTAAGGATGTTCGGCAAAATGGCGTTTGGGATCTCACTCGCCTTTCTTCTTCTTTCGTGGATGATGTTCAGCATGGCATTCTTTCAAAACATACCTAGCTTCATCATAGTTCTTAAGCTTGTGTTATTTGGCAAGGTAATTCCTCTGGTAACTATTTTGTATCGACAGCTTATTGGTGGCTTTGTCGTAGCAGCTCTCTCAGTCTTATATTTCTGTTATTCTTATGACTTGTGGTTATGGAAACTCAAGGTTAAAAGGTTATTACAGAGAGTCAACATTTTTTGTGGTGGTTGTGCCACTCCTCATTGGTGGTGAACTTAGTTCGCTTCTGTCGTCACTCGACTACATCAGCGTTTTGTAGTTGGTGTGGCTATGAAGAGGAAACTATAATTCATTGTCTCCGTGATTGTCCCTTCTCCAAGGCTCTTTGGGATAGTTTTCAGGTCCCCGATACTGTCTTTCATATTACAGATCGTGTGTTGTAGGTTACGGACTTGATGGCTCACTATTTTCCCTTGCTGTCTTGCTGCATTGTATGGTGGCTTTGGCGTGCTCGTAATGCTGCTATGTTGAATGATGATTGTTGGTCCATTTTTCTTATTTAGAACCAAATTCTCAGTGATATGCAAGTGTTGGATCACAAGGACTTGCCGAATCCCCCTCCCCTGCGTGTAGTCAAAGGGGGATGGCCTCCTTTTTCTGTTTACAAGTTGAACGTTGATGGTAGTTCTTATGGTAAGTCTTACCCAACAAGATTCGATGGCATGCTTCGTGATTGGAATGATAGATGGGTCAAGAGTTTTTATGGCCATTTTAGGAGTATTGGTAATTTGGTGCAAAACCAAATAGAAGGAAGTTATTCGCCTAGTTATGAATTGTAATGATGATACGATGAGTTTTCAGTATTCACGCTATTATTGTTGAGATTCAAGAATGGCTTGTCAAGGATTGAGGGGTCTCTTTGAGTCATACTCTTCGTGAAGCTAATGCCTCTGTTATTCTTTTAGCCAAGAGTGTTATTGGTCATGGATATTTAGTTATTTTGAATGAATTGCCTGTTGGGCTTCATCCCCCTTTTTAGGAGCAGCTATATGGAATTCCTCCATGAGAGGTTTATAGTTTATCTGTTCCTTTTCCGCTGAATAGAAAATAAACCTTAGTCTTGAGATTGTTGTTTTATATTTAGTACTTTTGTGGAGATGAACTAGTTATTATAGATATGATTTACTAAAAATAAAATAAGGCAATTAAAGCTATTTGGTGCTACTCTTCAAGTGAGATATAGTACTTGGTCGCGTAATATGCACCAATCTCAGGCCATGTTGTCGCGTGCCACATTGTTACAAAATTGGCGAAGTCACCGAACAATTTGGCATTTGGTACATGGCCAAAACAAGTGCGGTCCGTAAAATATTTTAAAATAATGATATTTTAATAATATATTTTTGGTAACAAAGATATAATGAAAAACTATTTTTGGTAACAAGGATATAATAGAAAACTCTTCATTACACTTTAAATCTTGTCTCTTGCTTCCCTTTCATTATTAATCATTCAATTCCATTATCAATAAAACTCTCAAAACAACTTTAGCCTTGCTAGGGATGAATTTTGTTTGGTTTCCAAGGGATTAGCCATCCTCATGAAATAATATTGAATTATATGACAAATACCACCTCTTCCTCAACTTTGTGGCATGTAAATTTCTTTCCAATGCTATTTTTCTCCATTTATAAAATTTCAGTCACAAGAATCTCTATGAAATTTTCACACTATGTTGGCAATCACTAGTCAACCCTCGCAGCCTCTCTTTGAAACGTTGAAACTACTTGTATAATAGATATGAGGGGTGCCACCAAACTGTGTCTATACCAAGTCTCCCTCACAATACATCATGAGACCCACACTATATATCTTACAAAATAGAGTTGACTATTCAACAGCAAAGTTGAATAAAGAAAATTATGATGCAGAAACAAAATAAATTAGAGAAACAGCCTGAGTTGACTATTCACATTTTGTTAACTCCGATCACCATACCATCGACACCATGCAAGTCTGCATTCAACTAGTATGAAACAGTCTGGTGCTAAATTTCTTAATTAATTGGAAGTGGTCCTGAAATTCAATGAATGTCAGAAATTCACATCGTTGAAATTTAATATTTTTGTAAAACATTAAATAAATACAATATACTAATAATAATAATTAATAATTAATAATAATAATAATACTTATTCACACACACACACGTTATTTATTAACAGTGTACAGAGGGAATAAATCATAAATGTAAACCAGTACCACTTATATCGTCGATGTACTTGCCCAAAGTCTCACAAATATGGATTTATTGCCCTACTCTCTCTAAAATCAATTTTATTGGTTATTTTTGAGGACACTTTGACTTAAATAAGCAGTTTTTTTGTTCTCTGTTAAACGACTCAATAATTTTAAATGAATATAAGAATTCATGATTAATTATAACATAAAATATTATGATGTAAATTGAACATCGATATTTAAATTTTCATAATTAACAAATCTGAATTACGTGCCTGTCAATCCACTGGTTGTATTAACATTAAATTTACCATATAAGGCTATAACTAAAAGAATTAAATTTTGTAATATAAAACGATACCTAAAGAATTAAAAAAATTATAAATTTATTATAAATTGACAATTTCAAGTG
Source organism: Nissolia schottii (assembly GCA_003254905.1). Classification (NCBI taxonomy): domain Eukaryota; kingdom Viridiplantae; phylum Streptophyta; class Magnoliopsida; order Fabales; family Fabaceae; genus Nissolia; species Nissolia schottii. Next base: position 151,942 of record QANU01098865.1, read on the forward strand.
TAAAATGTAGCTGTAGAGGGAACTAGGTAGCAAATTAACAACCATAAGTATCTGCCAAGGTTAAATGGTTAGCACAATGTCATCAATGTACCTATTCATAAATCAGTAGACATCCACACAAACACTACAAACAGCATAACGCATTGCAGACAAAAACATTACAATGAATATATCCTTACTGTGAACAGATTATACACCTCAGCTCTATGTCAAATCATCAATGGAAGTTCAACAACATTACAATAAATCTATCCGTAATGCGAACAGATTAAAATCCTCAGCTATGTTAAATAATCAATGGAAGTTCAACAATTCCCTTCATGCAAAAATAAATAAACAAAACAGAACACACACACACACACACACACACACACACACACACACTATGAAGGCAAACAAGAATGCGAATCAAGAGGACTCGTGCAGAGTGAGCTAGAATGGCTGGTAGTGGAATAGCAAAGCGAGAAGCAAAGATGTCAAACATTTAGAACTTAAGACAAGACACATGCATGCACACACAAAAAGAAAGGTCAATAAAAAAAGAGAGGAAAAGAACAATGGCCTATCATAAGTATAAATGCCGGTTTGTATGTTTCAACAAATTAATAGATATACATGCAAAGATGTTTCTTGGATTTCAACGGCAGAAAACAACCTTCCACGATCTATATGCCAATCCAACATGTAAGGCTCCTGTTTCAAAACCAAGCAGGTCCATGAGAAATGCACCAGCACAAAAGGAAGCAAAATCATATTTTTGACAAACTGACTAAAGAAGATCCTAATCTAAAACATAGTAGAAAAATAGACCATAAACAGAGGTATAAGAATCTAACACATCCAGCCTACCTAATACGGAACATAATGTAACATCCTACTGTCACTTGCTTTTCAATTGAAAGGACTTTCTCTGCTGACACAGGAAGATAATCAAACAAAAAAGCAAGCAAATAAGTGAAATAAACTGCCATGGTATAGAGTACTACAAGATCCTCTTCCATATGATGCTTATGTCAGCAGCACTAAGAAAAGTCATGTTCTGACACGTCAATTCTAAGTATACCTGAAACATACTATGTTATTGAAAAGGCAGATAAACAATCATAGAAAACCGATCAGAAATTCCTTATCTCTGAAAGAAAATTATTGGTAGATGTCACCAATTAATTTGCAGAATGAAGAGCCAAACCTAGCATCATGTTTAGCCATTGGAAGCAAGGCATGAAAGCCTCCCATACTGGCCCTGGAAAATGTAGCTGATTCATCAATAACACAACTGGTGGAAAAGCACGAGAAAGTAATGGAAGAAAAATCAGATAAATCTCTGACAGTGAGAATCATAGCAGGTGTGGAAGCCCACAACTTATAATGTTAAAAACAACAATTAGGACTTCAAATAACCACTGAAAATGACCAAAAGGGGGCAAATAAATATAAAACTTCATAACTTGATATATTCATAATGAGTGTACAACATAATTGCCATAATACTGAATAATTGACAAAAGGGATTATTAAAAAAAATTGTCTTCTCCTGTTCAGAACCCAATAATGCTGTACATAGGTCAAAACAAAATAGGAAAAAGTTGTAGCATGACATCCCTTGTATTAACATTTAAAAATTCTGTCCAGCTGAAACTAAGTTCTTTATCTCCATCAAATGTTCATCATTTGAAATATGGAGTGATATACGAAGATTAGTCAATAACTCTTCTTTTTCCCAACTTAAAGGACCAAAAGCATATATTGCCTCTAGGGTACTACGATAAGCACGCAGCTCTAACCTATGAATACTTTCTGCTACAACCTCATAAGAAGAAATGGGGCAACCTTTATCCACATCTCCAAAATCTAAAGAATCTGCATCACTACAAAGGGTATCTTCATCTTGGCAATGACCTGCTAACATATCACTGAAACCTGTATTTGAACTACTACTTATCACACTACAACTGCCAACTGAACTCAGATCATTACAAGAATAATCTGGTTCGTCAATTGTTTCAAGAAAGTGTGTTGTTACATTAGAAGGATTTTCCTTCCATGTATTATAATATTGATTGGTACCATTAGTAACGGAAGTATGCATGCATTTTTCACCCCTATTATTTCGTGGGTAAGCAATAGCATCTACCTTTTCCGGCAAGGGGGCTGCAGACACCTCTTTGAATCTTTCACACTCACCATTATTCATAATAGCCCTCAGTTTTCTGGGATAAGCCTCAAGAGGAGAGTAGCCATAAGGGGTGTCTCTCTTCAAGTTCATGGATGAGGCTTGCTGACATATTCCAGTACCGGATTGCTGAACTTCAGGCATCACCATATCACTGTTTGAAATCAAATTGCAGCTAGACTTCCCAACTCCTGAATTACCTAGTCCCTGCGACAAGCACAAGCAAATGTAAGGACAAGCATCCCAACAAAGTTCAGAGGTATCATGGAAAACAAAACATTATCCCAGTCCTTATGCAATATCAAACATAGAAGGGTAAAACCATTTAAATGGAGCATATACATCTAACACCAGGCAAAACTGGCAAAACTTTGAGAATACTAGCTAGTTAGGAATAAAGTAAAAGGCAATAAAATGAGCAACATTGAATTATATATTTCAACAAAAAAGATATTTACCTGTTGCTTAACGACCCATTGACCATTTATCCAAGATTGGCGAACCCTCATGGTTGTTTTGTGGACCTTCAACGTCTTGCAATATAACAAAAGCCTCACCAAGTAGAAGTCTTGGCCTATGGACCTCAAAACAGTAGCATTTTTCCAAGAACCGGCCTCGTAAACCTCAACAATATCAAAAGCTTCCCAACTATCAACACCTTGAATAGGAGGGGGACAGGGTCTGATGGCCTTCCTCGGAACCCTCTCCACACTAGCTTCGCTTGTCAAGTCAGATCGCTCATACTGGACACTGTAGGTGTGCCCGTTTCCGGAGATGATTTGAGCACAATGAAATTCCACACAAGGCCCCTCGGTAGTGGCAAGGACCTCAACTTTACTTCCCTTTTTGAATCTCATGGTGACTAATTCAATTCAAACTTGAACCTGTGAGATTCAAAAACATTCTTTGTTAGCACAGAAACATTCAAGTGATAATATAAATTTATTTTTGTATGTTCAACTACATGAAAATTCTTCAAAGACATGTCTCAGCGAGGGAAAAAAAGCAATTAAAACGCTCTATTAAAACGATATATAAAAGATAATTGCTAACAGAAAAGCAAAACTATATTTTCACTATTAAATTTTGCAATGAGTATGCCAACACAAAATCGAGGATTCAAATAGAACAGCTTAGCCACACTACGCTTACGCTACACAAAATCATTTAAAAAACAAATTAAAACAATTGAAGATCCGAAAAATACGAAATACTCCGAAGTGATAGAGAAGAAAATTTTGTAAAAAGATACAAATAATAAAATTAAAATTCACACAGGCAGCTACGGCGAAATCGAAACAGCAGCAGCTCAATCGCATTAGACGAGGTGACGAAGAGAAGAAAAAGAAAAAGAAAAAAAAACTGTAATCAATCGAAGGAGATGAATACAGACCTTGCTCCACGATTATCGATGTCAAATCGATTGCAGTGTTCTTGAATAACCGTTGCGAGACACTTTTGACTGTTTCCGAAGGGAGGAATAGCGTAGAAAAAAACAAGGGTTTGCGGAAGCGAAGAAATGGCGAACGAAGGAAAGCGGAAAAGATAAATAAATATTACGGTGGAGACGTGAGGCGGCAGCGATATGGTTAATGGGCCCTTATGGGCCCTTTGTAGGCCTGCTATGCGAAAAATGTGCAAAGCACTGTTCGTTAAAAGTCCTCTATATAACCAAAATAATAATAATAATAATCGTCACAAGTCCGTGACATAAAATTCAAATTTTGATTTGGAAAGGAATGAATGATTACCTGTTTTATGGCAAGGAGCCCAACCCTCTCTTGACCTGACCGCCAGGATGTACTCGGTCGGATTTAGAGTATCACAAAATTAGGTGATACTTTAAAATAAATTATATTATTATTAATATAAAAATGATATTATATTATATTATATTATATTATAATATAATATATTAGTTAAAATATAAAATTTTATTCTTTTATTACTAATTATCTAAGAAAATATAATGTTCAGATATACATTATTTTAAATTGGGTTGGATTAACTCTAAATATGATCTAAACCCAACACAAAAAAATGCGTTGGACCAAATTTTATAACCCAAATTCAGTTAAAGACGCTTCAAGATAGGGCGGGTGTAATGATGGGAAAATTAGGCGGAGGATTGGTTATGGTTGGTGTGAGAAAAACACAAGTGGCAAGTATGTCACGTCGCCAAGTAATAAAGTATTCATCTTAGGATCAAAGTATCGTTTTCACGAGGACAGTATAATCAAGAATGTAATAGAAAAGAGTTCTGCTACACGTACACTAAAAATCATACACCATACATACACCTTGTATTTATATACATAAAGTTTGTGTTTTAACTCATGTAATGTTTGTGCACTCAATTAAATATAGTTGAGAGTATCATTTACAAGTTTGTAATGTTTGTGCACTCATGAGAATAAAGTTTGTACATTATTAATGGTGTATGTATGAGTGTATGAAATTGGGTGTACATGTAGCATTTTTGAATAGAAAATTATAAAATTAGAGTTGATTCACAAAGGGAGTTTTTAGAGCAAAAATTTAAATAGTAAATATTGAATGAAATTCGACAAAAATTAAAAACAAGGATCACAAGAAATATGATTTGATTCAATGATGATTTAGGTGATTAGGACTCCCTCTACCCCACTAATGTTTCCTTAATTATGTTTTCTTTGTTATTCAAGTTATTGATGAAAGACAACCTGGATTCCTATTCTAACACAAGTCTCTTAAGAACATGCATATCTCCTATGAACTACCAGATTAACCAATCTCTTAAATATAATCCAGTTCGCCTAGGGATTAAGTTCTACGAATCCTTTTGTAACGTGTAAGGCTAAAGGTTGCACCACACTCTATTCTTATCTCTAAGAAATAGCTAAGTGGTGATTAATTTTCCATTGCCACCTAGGTATCTTTTCTTAAAGTTCTCAGTTTACTAATAGTTTATCAATGGTCCGTTAACAAAAAGCATTAAGCGCAGAGAAATTAATTCCCAATCGAGAAAAGCTAGAAGAAATTAAAAGGGTTACATTGTCGTCACAATCAAGAGGAGAATTAGTTTATAATGCAGAAAATGAAATTACCAATTAGGGATGAAGAGAGAGAGATATACATTGAAGATGGAGAAACCCTTGGAATCGAATCGCAACGAATTGATCTTCTCCCTTGATGTTCTCTAGACTCCTAGTGTGTTCTCTCTCTCTCTAACAACACCGAAATACGTGAAAGTAAAAACTCGATTCTGAGTGTCCTTGGTTGTTGTCTCTAGTGCGTTTTTAACCTAAATTGGCTTTAAGGCTCGACCCAGTCCCCTTATGTCTTGTGCGAGATGCATAGTATCTAGCACGAGTCACCCTTACAGAAGCTCCAATCTTGCTCTATGGAACATTCATCTCGCACGAGACGTCCTCATAGGGACCTCACGTTTTGCTCTTTGGAACCTATGTCCTACGCGAGACGTATATGCGTCCCGCACGAAATGTGACTCTGAGCTCCAAATTTTATCTTTTTCTTGAGTTTTGGCCCTGAAACACTTAGCAAAACCATCAAACATACTAGAGATAACAAGCCAATTATATTCAACTAATCATGCAATAAAATCCTAAATCCCAACCTATCCTAGCTAAAAACTGTAGAAAAAGTAAACAAATATAACTCTTGTTAGAGAGTTATCAAACACCTCCAACTTGAGATCTTTGCTCGTCCCGAAGCCAAGAAAATGAACAGAAAACAGGAAAAATTATGAATGGACAAACAACTCCCTACAGACATGTGAATTAACAGCTCAAAATTTTCAGGATGCAACTTTTCATCATGTTCATATCACTCAACTCAAAACAACAATATTTCCCTCTTGAGAAATCCATACCACTAATGTGTGCACATTCATTGCCTCAGAGTAGCCATAACAATGTGTGTGTGTGTTAGTACTAATTGCCCAATCAAATCAAGTGTGCCAATGGTTTAAGGAGAGACAATGAACCTATTCCCTAACATGTTTCTTTCTTTCTTTCCACGTGAGCTAACATTCACTAGGGATCAAAAGGAATTAATCAAGCTTGTAACGTATGGTTTAGGTCGGGGTAGGATGGAAAGTCATTTAGGATTTTCTACCGTTTCCGTTAACTTAAGGAACCCTTCTTCCTAGTCCATTCCCAAAGAGGTACCCCTAAATTACTTTGACTGTACTACCCATGCTTCAACTTTTTCTCTGATTTTCTTGATCATTGTGGTCATTCCTTTTTTTGACTTCATTTTTTTGGTTGCCCATCATCCTTTTGAGATTGAGTTGTGTTGGGCCACAATAATGTTTCTGTTGAGACATTTCTCCTTGCATTTGGCTTGCTTTTTTCCTTATCATTTTCCTTGGTCTCCTTTTAAAGAATCAAAGGATGGGTAGCAAGTTTTCTTCTAAAGGGAGTAGACCCTATGAGGCGAACTAAAAGTTCAGGCTTGAGGGCATGGTGGGATCAAAGGGGTCAAGCAAACAACGAGCGCATAGGCTACAGACTGTTGGCCAAAAAATATATTTGCTTAGGCTCAAATTAGGTGACAAGGGTAATTCATTTTTAGGCGGGCCATGAAAGCTAATATAAGGACTCCAAACAAGGCCTAGATCACTTTCCTAGGTGGTATTTTGCTCGATTTATTTCCATCAAAATCAACTCGGTTCAAGGGATTTTCTCTCTCTAAACCACGACACATGGGCAAATTCTCAGCAAAAAAGTACAAATTTATTGTGCATAATTTCAAACAATTCTCATCAGAACATAAACAACACACACTAGTTTTCAGTTCAATCAAGGAAACACAATTACTAGAAAGTCAAGATCACAACCATAGCAATATCCTCAAAGTCACCCAACCTTATGCAAACAGTTCATCATTCATTCAAACACAATTTTTTAAAACTTGTGTTTTTTTTAATAAAACTAAATAGCTAGAAAAGACTAAAAAGAAAAGAATAAATAGAAAAAACTTCACCCCCAACTTCATAACTTGCATTGTCCCCAATGAAAGCCAATACTAATCTCTGGGGGTCGAGAACCTCCCCTGCTGACATCTAGACGGAAGATAACCCCACTGTGATGTGAAGTAGTCCTTATAGGATGAGCAGGGTGGCAATGGTGTAAACTGCTTTTGGAGCAGGTTCAACAAGAGACGTTTCGCATGAGACGCAATATGTCTCGTGCAAGACACACTCCCAATAGATTCAAAATTGCTCCCTGTACCTATGTTTCGTGCAAGACACAAGGACGTCTCGCATGAAACACACTTCCAGCGGCTCTTTGGAATCCTTACCAGCTTTTCAATTTCAACATGACTTAAGGACGAGTAAACAATCTCAAGATAGGAATCACCTTCCCCTAGAGATACATACTTGAGAGGGGGGAGGTAACTCCTTTAATTTCAACTTGGGTGGTTCTTTAAGAGCTTTCTTGAACTCCTCATTGAAGATTACCTCAGAGTCCGACTTGTGAACTTTTGGCTTTGAATCTGGGGTGACACGACACTCCTCTAATGCCTCACCTATGACTTCATTTACCAAACTCAGCTTCATCATATAAGTCTCCATAGGAGAGTTGGAAAACTCCAACAATGGGTGAATAACAAGTGCGTCTATGGAATCAATCATGTGGCAAGTGTCATGATCCATAGGACGTCTTGCTGCATCAAATACATTGAAGGTGACTTGCTGCCCAAGCACCCTCAACTCCAACTCTCATTTCGCCAGATCAATCAAAGCACCTGCAGTGGCCAAGAATGGTCTTCCTAGAATGAGAGGCACTTCCTTCCTCCATGTCTAGCACAATAAAATCAATCATAAATGCACAATTTATCAACCTTCACCAACACATCCTCCAAGAATCCCTTAGGGAAAGCCAATGAGCTATCAACCAGTTGCAATGAAACTCTCGTTGGCTTAAACTCTCCCACCCCCAACTTCTGGAATATAGATATGGGCATTAAATTTATACTCGCCCCCAAATCTAACAAGAATTTGTTGAAATACCTCATCCCTATGGAGCAAGGAATTGTGAATCTACCAGGGTCCTTCTTCTTGGGTGGGAGCTTGTTGAAGAGGATGCCACTGTACTCTTTATTTAATATCACCATGTCATCATCAGGTAGCTTCTTCTTGTGAGTGCATAAGTCCTTCATAAACTTTGAGTAGACTGACATCAATCTCATAACTTCTAGCAGAGAAATGTTGTATCTTTTCAGTTATCTACTACCTGGGTATAAAACCAACATCCAATATTAATTTCATAACAATTTTCTTCTTCACCCCTGAAAATAATATTAAACTACACATTCATCAACACTACATTAGGTTCAAAACTAGTATACTTTTTGGGTTTTACAAGCATATGCATATCAGGTACAATAACCACCCCAAAACCTTTATTCCAAATGTACCTGCCATATATTAAAACACAAAAACAAAGCACATACTCATCTACGGCCAAGCATACAAATTAAGAAAGAAAGGTAGCTAAGAAAACATTAGACCAATAAAGGTGCTATCAAAGACAACCTAAATCTGAACTAGCAAGAACCAAAATCTCAACCACTACAAAGCATTAAATAGGAACAAAGCGGCAAAAATCAATGTGAAGTTCCATGATTGATCAGTAAAAATAAACAAGGAATAAGGAATAAGCAAGGAATATAACTCAGGAAAAATATATTGTATTACTAGGGGTTGTAATTTGATACAATGAGAAGTGCCTATAAATAGGCTAAGAAACATAATCAGAACATAAATATAAAATCAACATAAATGTAAGTAATCAAACTAAAGAAACATTAGATCAATTTAAAAATAAATCAGAGATATGATAATATTCTTAACACCCTCCCTCAAGCTAAAACTCCTAGAGCTTTAAGCTTGTCAAAGTTTAGCGGACGTGGTCGGGTGAACCAGAAGCAACAATAGAGAATCTTGTACAGAAACAAGGGTTTGCACAGAAATACGAATGTTGGACGAAACCAGCAAGCTAGGCATAACCAGCACAAGACAACATTGAGAGGCAAGTTAAAGGCAACAAATAGTTATTCATGTGTCATGTATAAACCTGTGAAAAATCTATTTAGGATAGGGTCATAGTTAAGACTAAAGTTGGCCAATTTCATTAGAAAGAAGATGAACACTTTCGAGACTTTTACTTTATTTTTGAGCCTAAATCAATTCAAAAGGTTAGCTCAAAGGGGAGGATTGACCTTGCACAACAAGATATCTTTTCCCTCGTGCCAAGAATGAATATCTAGAGTGTGTAAGAATGATCATTTACGAGTGACCAAATAATAATCTCAATATATGCTCGAATACCATATTAACGAATTGAATGACTTAACTCAACTCTAAAAATTAGCTAAGGAAATGATTGTTTTGCACTTATAAATATTACCTAAGCTTTATTTTTAAGCAATGTTAGACTTCAACATGTAAGAGTGGAATACATAAAAAAAGATAATATATTCCTTGTCACAATCTCCCAATCACTCAAAATCCTTAAGTGTGTTTTTGGTAAAAATGTGATATTAAACTCATTTCAATAATAATTTATTTTAATAATCACCTATTTATATAATCGATTATGTGAAAATTAATTTATATTTAGATACTTCAGTTGAAAAGTGATTCTAAAATAATTTGTTAGATAATCGATTATGTGAAAATTAATTTATATTTAGATACTTCAGTTGAAAAGTGATTCTAAAATAATTTGTTTTGTTTAGATTTTATGAAAAAAATACTTTTGTATGGTAAAAATACTAAAAAGGATATGAAAATGTTATTTATATTATATAATCTTTCATAATTAGGGTCAATTTAATAAAAACACAAAAATATAATTTTTTAATATGAAGAGCAAACAAGTTTTCTACAATAACATCTAAAAAGTAGCTTAAGCTTATTTGACACAAAACAACTTTAATTTTGCATAAAAAACTTTTTCTTAACTTTTGTTATTTTGCCTATCATTTTCTCAAAACAATTTTTCTTTTTTAAAAAAGGTTGTTTGACAAGGTTTTCAAGCACACTCTAAATTGTTGACTCTATAATTTCTAGGTGAACGTTTTTTTTTTTTTTCAATTCTTTTTCAGTAAACTTGTTAACATCCAATTATACATTATAAATATAGATATAAATTATACATACGAATTATTTCCTTGCATTATTTGGTGTGTGTTTAATTTTGCTTTTATAAAATTGATTATTGATAAAATTAATTTTGTGAGCATTGATTTTGTCAAAATTAATTTTAAAATAAAATTATTTATATTATTATTCAAAAAAATAATTTGGACTAAATTGAAATTACTTTTCTTTAACTATCAAAGTGATAAATATAATTTTTCACTTCAAAAAAAGCAAAGCCTTATATGGACATTGTAAGTTTGGTGTTTGATGCACTTAGTGGAATATGATAGAACATTTACCTTTAACCACACCTTTAAAATGTGATAAAATATATTTTAAGAGCGTAGCTAAATACATTTCTAATTTTACCTTCATTCCACAATCTTCACTCCCTTTTTGTCAACTACCCACTTCCTCATCGGCCGCCAACTATCGTTGCCCTGCCCTTTTGCACCTCTCCCTTTCCCCCTCCAATAATTGCCTCTTCCAAAGATAGATCTAAACTATGAAGATTGAAACATAAGATAGACCAAACTTTACTCCTTCTCCCCAAGTTCTTCTTCTTTTTCTTCTTCTTAAACGTTGTGCACACTTAAGGTCATCATCAAATGGTCCAGATCTAATTTTTCTTTTATTTTGATAGCTATCAATCATATGAAAAAAAATGTGAAGTAAGAAGTTAATACAACAAAAAAGGGGAAAGAAACAATAATATCGGATAATGTCAAGAGAAAAACATGACGAACAAAAATAGATGCCCCTGAATCGTGGCATATGAGAAATTTGTGGCTGAATGAAAAAAAAAAAATCCTCCACTTGCCTACGACGGCAACGTTGCGGCATCCTTCCTCGAACCTAGATCTTGACCATCTGAAAAATAATTTTGTTTTAGATTTGGGGTGTGGTTGAGGAGATTTTCAGATTTAGGGAATGAAAGTGACATGAAACTACTTTGTAGTTCAATTTGTGTAGCAGCCACAAACTCCTTTTGTAGCGACTGCGAGATCCTTGCTTAGTGGTCACTAGATCCTTGTGTCATGGAGAGTGAGGCGTCGGAGAAGATGTTGTCAATAGCGATGTCGACATAGGTAGTGACACCGGCTAGGAGAGTAGGGCAGGTTTAGGGGCGGCGAGGGAGGCGAAGCTGTTGCCAGTTTGGGAGAGGAATAGTGTTGAATGGAAGAGATGGAGAAAAAAAAAGTTGATTCAATTACCCTAATATCTTTGGGACCATGATACACCCTGACATGCTGTGTGCATATAAGCCATTGCCTCAATAAAAATCGATTCTAAATTGCAATTGCAAAATTGACTATTGGGACACGAAGGTTATATGAATTTTACGATAAATGACACGACGCCGTTGTCCGTTTCGGCTGTTGCACGTCACCGCCACTCTTCACCAACGTATTCACGTGAGCAGGGATAATCCCGTAACTTCACTTCCCACAGGAAGATGCCTGCTAGGTTTTATACCTCTCTTCCTCCTCTTCTTCTTGTCCAAAACCTTCGCGGTTCTTCGATTTAGGTGAGCCTCTAGGGTTCTTCACTTCTTCTCCCCAACGCTTGCAAATCGGGCACAACGCATCTCTTCCTTATCCGATTTTCACTCAATCCGAACTTAACACTAATCTATCTAAAATCCTGAGGTTTTTTCATGGAATCTAGCTAGGGTTTAAGCTCCGCTGCTTAATTTGATGCATCTGTTATGCTTACTCCTGCTGCCAATTTTGTCTTTGTGGGTCTAGAGCAAACCATTGCTTTTCTATTTGCTACATGGTTTGATTTAGACTATGACCATGTTTTTTTGCCGATCTGGATTGGGATTTGTTCCGGTTTCGTCATCGGCACTTATCGATTGTTCTTCGTCTTTATTTTCTTCATATTTGTTTTCATAACGGCTCTGCCAGATTGAGTTGAACAATGTTTGTGGCTTCACATCGGAGGAAGCAAAATTAAAGCATGTAGTAAGATACTGAAAGTGCCGCAGTGCTAGTTACTTTTTACTGCTTTATTACCTGTTGCTGTTGTAGAATAAGGGTCCACCTCCGTCTGTGTTTTTTACTTGGCATGAATTCATGTAGATTCTGGACAAATTATTTCGTCTAGCTTGAAACTGCTGTCTGGTACTTTTGACATGTAGCTAGAGTATTGTTTGCTCGCTTATTGATTTTCTTACTTAAGGTCGATGAATAATTTGTGTTTGTTTAACTGTGCTTTGTTGCTACTGAGCCCAGATAAATTGTTTCTGGTGCTTTAAATTTTGATTACCAAGACAAAGATAATGACAAAGAAAAAGAATCTCCTGGTGTTTATGGATGTGTCTATTGACGGGGATCCCTTTGAAAGGATGGTTTTTGAGGTACTTTTTATTTGTACATTTATGCTGCAATTTTTGCAATAGTCAACCAAAAGATTGATCATCTTGCTCTCACAGCTTTTCTACGATGTTGCCCCCAAGACTGCAGAGAACTTTCGTGCATTGTGTACAGGTATTATGAATTTTACGTGCAAGAGAAATTTCTTTCATCGTACCTTTTGTTTATTGGGCTTTTCCTGTTACATTGCATAACTAGTATTTTCTCTCTTGCATATCCACCAATAGAACATTCTTTTTTTATTCCTGTTTGTTATGTACTTTGCTTCCATGAAACTGTTGTTCATACTGTTGGTTAAAAGTGGATCATTTACATAAAATTGGTCTACCTAGTAAACTAGTTGTTGATTCCTCTCTTTGTTCAGGAGAAAAAGGAGTCAGTCCAAATACTGGAAAGTCACTGCACTACAAGGGTTCTTTCTTCCATCGAATAATAAAAGGCTCCATTGCGCAGGCATGTTGTTTTATTTATTCTGATATCTGAATTGGTCTTTGGTAGTTCTATATATGTCTTCTCATTATGGTTGAACACGGCTTAGTAGTGCTCCCCGTTACCCTTGTTTATGCTGTAGGATACAGGGCTGATGGCCACGACTGCTTTTCTTGTGATATAGTTTTAAGGTTGTACTTACTAAGTTGTTCGTCCTCATAATTCTAATAAGCTTCACGATGCCCAAGCCCATTTTGTATGCATATTTGTATGATGGTTATGAGTACTAACAGCTGTTTTTCCTTTTAGGGCGGTGATTTTATCAATCGAAATGGTACGTATTTTATTGATACATTGCCTCCTATTATTTGTTACCTATCCTTTTTTTTTGTAGGTTGCTGCTTGCTTTTTGATACAATATATATGTAGTCACTTTATGTTTTTAATATTTGATCATTCAGTTGTCCGAGTTGCAAGCCTTGTTCCATTTGCATGTTTCCTGTGACAATGGTAATTTCTTTTTCTATAGGAACATAATCAACAAAGTTCCATTCCACAAATACAGATTTATTTGTCATTAAGTGGGGTATTAGAGCTATCTGATTTGGAACTTGGAATTCAGAATTCTGGTTTAGTTAGTTTTGATATTGCTAATATTGATGTTCATATGTGTGTTTGTATTATGTATGTATGTATGATACTTTTTATTTTTTAATTCACCTTAATCAATGGATGCCATGCCACACCCTTTTCTTGGCACTTGAACTTCCACCATAATATATTGTAGCTAGTTTATTGGCGCTTCCTAAATATAGACCTGATCTCTTTAGAAGTGTAGCCTAAGAGTAGGTTCAAGTACACCTCTCATAATTTTTTTTTGTTTTTATTTTTTCCCATCTTGTTCAATTCTTGATTTTTGATTATCCAGTATTCTTGAATCACATTTTCCCGTGCTCTGCAGGGACTGGCGGAGAAAGCATATATGGTTCGGAGTTCCCAGGTGAGAATGCTTTGTCCTGCTCCTGAGCTCATATTATATAGCATGAATAGTGTTTGTTGTAGTTATATCTTAAAACTTATGCAGTTTGCACTTTTTATTTATTTTAGATGAGTTGCCTCGGCTAAAGCATGATGCTCCTGGCCTTCTATCCATGGCAATTGCTGACCGTGACACTCTTGGTTCTCATTTTATTATCACTTTGAAAGCTGGTCATCATCTTGATAGGTTTGTGCATCTGGCTAATTCTTGGTGTCAATTTACTACTTTATTATGTTCTATTTCTTGTGTGGGGTGGTGTCATTAAATGTGTAATTTGCTCATCCTGTTCAAATGTGGGGCCATTTTGCAGGAAGCATGTAGTTTTTGGGAAGCTTGTGCAAGGGAATAATATATTGAAGAAAATTGAAGATGTGGGTGATGATGAAGGTCATCCGACTGTGACTGTTAAAATTGTTAATTGTGGTGAATATAGTGAGGGTGAGTATCACTTAGCCCATGTTGATAATACAAAGTTCTACCTTTATACCAAAGATGCTTACTGATCCCTTAATAATATATTGAATTTCAATATTCCATCTCCAACTCTTTAAATGGATGAGCAGAATGTAGTTATGTCTTTTTTTTATAATTTTTTCCTCTCTTCAATTGAATTTACTCTGCTCTGGCCTAGCATGTCATTTTTTAAATATATACGTTCTCTTGATTTGAATCTCTATATCTATAGGTGGTAAGAAGGTAAAAAAATCAAAAATAGGAAGGGATGGATCTTCTGAAGTGAATAGTCATGAAGCACGGCGGAAGGAAAAGCTCAAGAAATCTTCAAGAGATAGAAGAAAAAGGAGAAGAAAATACTACTCATCTGAATCGGAGAGTTCTTCAGATTCAGACATGGAATCTTTGGATACTGATAGTGATTCTGAGTCAGATGTGTCTTCATCATCTTACATAAGTTCGTCCAGTGATGACAGGCGAAGGAAGAGAAAGAGATCTAAGAAAGATAAACATAGACGTGGGAAAAGAAGAGATAAACGCCGCGACAGAAGGCGAAGGAGGCGGGATAGGAGATCAAAGCGTAGATCAATAAGGTATTAAATACTTAATACTGATTTAGCCTTCAGTTATTGTTTTATGAATTTTGATTCTACTCATCTCTGCTTTTTGATTGCTAGTTTGTTTTGATGAATTTAAAATAACTATTAGACCTTGTAGGTTGGATTTGTTGTGTTATTGTTTTGTGCAAATATATTGTTATAGAAGTAGGTTATAGTTATGTGTTGTTTGTTTATATATGACAACAACAACTAAGCCCTGTCTCACTATATGGAGGTCGGCTACTTGGATCAAACGACACCATAGTGCTCTATCTTGCACCATGTTTGCATTCAAGTTGTTAACCTCCAAATCTCTTCTAATAGTTCCCTCAATGGTTCTTCTATTGTTTGTTTATGTATGAATATCACATTTGTTATTTGTGTTTAACTGTAATCAATTTCCTTCTTTGTTGTCAGTTACGAATATGTACCCAGGAGAAATTCCTTGATTTGATCTCTGTTTTTAATGGTGTAAACCCTATCCGGTTGGCAGCCTTGGGCTGTTGGTTGATCAATGCAAT
The DNA here is from genome assembly GCA_003254905.1 of Nissolia schottii. Taxonomy (NCBI): domain Eukaryota; kingdom Viridiplantae; phylum Streptophyta; class Magnoliopsida; order Fabales; family Fabaceae; genus Nissolia; species Nissolia schottii. The sequence continues at coordinate 167,686 of QANU01098865.1, forward strand.
GAGTATCTCAGTTTGTTAGAAAGATTTAATATATCATTCTTTTGAACATGCAGTTTCTACATTTTTCATGGTTCCCACTGAAAATCTGTTGTATATTGTTAGGGAATCGGGCAGTGATTCAGATACTGAGGGTAATAGGGACATTAACTCCAATGGGGAACGTCTTGATGCTCCAGGAAAAGAGCAGAAACGCACAGATCATTCTCAGAGAAAGGGTAATTTTTGAAGTTTTTTAGTAGTTGATCGAAGTAAATCTATTCGTGACCTTTTGTTGTCTTCAATTTAGTGAATTCCTGAAAGCTATTATCAGCAAGAGCTCCTTTGTCCTGTTTTAATATTTTAGGCAAGTTGTATAATGTCGTGTTTTCTCCCATTTTTTCTTCTGTATTTTGTTGCAGCTGAAGTACAGTCTCCCTTAGTTGTGGAGAAAGACGTACATCTCATTCATCATAAAAAGGAGGAAGAAGTGGGTGCGCTAGAGGATGATGAGTTCCCAAAGGAAAATGGAGAGCGGCATATCAATGGCATTGGAACTGACTATAGATCCAACAGAAGTGATGAGAGGCAGCCTGATGTGATGGATGATCATTCGGGCAAATCTAGGTCCACTTTCCTCTTGTCACATCTCAGTTTATTTTTTTATGCTTACCATTTCTTCCAGATTTGGTATTTTATTGAATTTTGATGAACAGGAGCCGAAGCATGAGTCCTAAGAGATCTGTGAGTAAGAGTATGAGTATTAGTCCCAGGAGGAGTGTGAGCAAGAGCCCAAGCATTACTCCGAAAAGGAGAGTGAGCAGAAGTCCAAGTGACAGTAGAAGCCCTCTTTCTCCATCAAGGAGGAGTTTGAGCAGAAGTCCTGTTAGAAGCGTCAGCAGGAATCCAAGCAAACGCATCAGTAGAAGCCCAGTGAGGGGTGGGAAACGAAGGAGTGTCAGCAGGAGCCCAGTGAGGAGCAGGAAAGGAAGGAGTGTCAGTAGGAGCCCTGTGAGACCTCGCTCTCTTAGAAGAGTTAGCAAGAGCCCGTTAAGATCTTATCCGCAAAGCTGCCGGAACAGGAGCTCCCCCAGAGCATCACCACGAAAATCAATCAGCAAAAGTCCTGTAGTGTCAAGGAAGAGAGTAAGCAGGAGTCCAGTTAGATCATCTGCAAGAAGTTTAAGCAGAAGTTCTGGAAGGGTTCCTTCAAGGAGAAGCATTAGCCGAAGTCCTGTCAGACCAACAAGCAGAAGAAATCGCCGCAGTTATTCTAGGAGTCCTAGTCCTGTTCGTAAGACAAGGACACCTCATAGGAGTTTATCAAGGAGTGATTCACCTGATGCTTCACCAAAGCGGATCAGAAGGGGAAGGGGTTTCAGTGAGCGGTACTCTTATGCAAGAAGGTATAGAACACCTTCTTGCTCTCCTGTGAGGCCATACCGATACAATGGAAGAAGTGACCGTGACAGGTAAGTTGTATGCAATTTTTGATTAGTTGTCATACTAAGATGGTATTCAAATTTAAGAGTTGAATGGCAGAATAAACATTTCACTCTGTCCTCAGGTATTCTAGTTACAGAAGGTATTCTCCTAGGCGTTACAGGAGCCCACCACCACGAGGAAGAACGCCTCCAAGGTTTTTTCATATACCTTATTATTACATAATGCATTTATATGTTGAGACCTTTCTTTTGGGCCCAGTGTTAGTTTCTTATGCCATTGTGTTCAATAATGCTAGCAGTAGAGTAGGTATGATTATTTGAAAACCTATATGTAGGTACCGAAGTAGGAGGAGCAGGACACCATCTGTTTCACGCAGCCCACGTTACCGTGCTCGGCGTTATAGCCAAAGCCGCAGCCCAGTTCGTAGTCGTTCTCCAGTTGAACCATATCGATCCCGCTCATCTACTCGTGTGGAGAGGCGTGTGTCATCTTCTCGGAGCAGGAGTCCAATGAAATCCAGGTCTTTTGCGGAATCAGAGTCTCCACGGAAAGGTAGCAGAGACAGCAGGTCGGGGTCATCTTCCAGAAGCCCCAATGGAAAGGTAGGCCTGGTCTCGTATGGAGATGGTTCTCCCTACTCGGGCCAAGGGTGAAACATGTGGGTCTTGGAATACTGTCACAGCTGCCGGCTAATTTTGAGCTTCACATTCTGCTTTGCTTGCTGTAATTCGTGAATGGCACATTTTCTTAGACCGTGATGCCGTGTTTGAAAAATACTACTACTGGAATAAGTTGATACTTGTGACATTTGGATGAATGAAGCCTTAGGTGTGTGGAGAGCGCGCGGATGTTGCGTCTTAGTCTGTTATAGCATTTGAGATGAATTTATCAAATCTTGGTGAGCGATATTAAAATTGTTCTATCATTATCTTCTAACTATCGTAAAATATACTAAAGAGTGAAATAGGTTACTATACCCGGTGTGGGGCTCTGGCAATTCATTGGTGCTTTCTGACCGGGGTAATACACCTTGTGGGGATTGTAAAACATGGTCATTTGTTTTTGTCGTTTGAATTTACACTCTATTTTGTAAAAGGTATTTAACAATTTGTGCTTGGATTCTACTAGGCATATTCGGATCCAAGTTTTAGGGTTAATTTCAATGTAGGCAGAGCTACATAAGAACGTTTTCGTATTATTAAATTATCGTAATCTGTGATTTTGAACTTAAACTTTGCTTTTAATTGGCTTACATTTGAAAAACGTAGGACTCTAATTTTTATTTTTAATGTTTCAACTTAAGTGTTTTTCTTAAATCTCTTTATTTTGTATTCAATGTAATCTTCCATTAATCTCTACATTACGTTGTCTGGACTAAATATGAACTTTCTTTGAATTTACAGTATACTGTCAATAACATGATGCTTATTCTACGCTATCATCAACGATCGGATTAAATGCGACCATTTTTGTTCGTAGTAAGTCTTACAAAACTGTTACGCGGACATCTAGTTAATCCTATAAACTCCATGTTTTCAATAATTAAATTATGTCGATCTCTACTTTCTTTTCCACAAGGAATTATGCCCTATTCATGGAGTTAGTATTCGGCCTCTTGGAACTTCGTCGTGTAGATGGGCTTTAAGATACAAAGGCATTCATGTGCCTTCAATTCGATTTTTTAAAAAGCTGATACACCCTAATCCCGTTCCCTGCCAAAGGGAATGGACAAGAAAATTAGAACGGAGTGGAGCACTTTTCAATGGCAATGAAAACATTGAAAGTATCAACACATGTATATGAGCACAACTTGTGTGGTTGGAAGTCATGGGGAAAAGATGTCAGTATCATCATCATCTCGGATCTTTGACACGATCAGTGAATGTCTCTCTCAGGCTCAATCAGACTCCCTTGAAGGGCAGGAGAGAGGTCTTCAAAAGCTGGCTTCCATCACCAAAGTTAGCTCCCAAAACAGAACCTTGCTGGCTCATACAGATGGAGCAATCCAAACACTGGCTACACTCACAAACGCTTCCTCCCCCACCATCCAAACCCTTTCCTTGCTGACCCTCTTCAACCTCTCCCTTAACCCTGATCTCAAGCAGTCTCTTGCAGGCATGGAAACCATCCACTACCTCAATTCCCGCATCGGCAGTGCATCTTCTCCTGATTCTTGCAAACTGGCCTCCTCTTTGGTCTGTAGTTTGGCCATGCATGACAAGAACAAGGCTAAATTCGGCGTGGCGGGCACGGTCCAGCTGTTGGTGAAGGCCATTGGAGACTCTTCTGACTCTGATTCTCATCACCTCTTGAGTTCTCTGGCTGAGCTTGTTCAGTTTCATGGGAACTGCACTTTGGCTGTGGGCGTCGGGGCAATTCCTGTGCTGCTTAGGGTTGTCAAGAGCACCAGTAGCGAGGACTTGGCTGCCACTTCCCTCACTGTTCTTGGCCTCCTTGCGAGGTTCGATGAAGGCTTGAATGGTCTCAAGAGAACCGACGAGATAGTGAGTGTCATGTTGAGTGTGTTGCAAGGAAGGTCCTTGTTGAGTAGGGAGGGTGCGGCTGACATCCTTCTTCGCCTTTTCGATGCCTCCCAAGGATGCATCAATGGGGCTTTGCTGTTGCCGGAATTCTCAACCGCGCTGGCTGATCTTTCGGTCAGGGGCTCGGTCAGAGTCCGGGGCAAGGCTGATCTGCTCATGAGAAAGATGGCTGAGGTGAGCCTAATGGTTGATCGCTGATGTGGAATAAATCTCCCTCTATCGATAAAGAGTAATGTTATTTATACATCAAAAGTGGACCCAGCCTGAGACACCACATTTTTGCTGAATGATGGTGAGATCAAGACCTTAAGTTTCAATGTCCACTTTTGATAGCTTATCTCTAATTGTATTCAAGTTGACAAGTTGAGTGAAGTCATGCTTCATGGACAGTAAACATGTCTTAACTTTCAAGCCCCCCAAAGTTCACATGATCAAATTTTTGTTGCGACATTTTGGCTTCATCGAGTAATGTAAATCTTAGGAGGCTAATATATAATTGGTGTAATAATCTGCTCTGGTACTGTTTCACAAAGCAAAAGTAAATAGCAGCAATATAACCTATATTCGGGATGGTCAATTAACTAGCTTAATTATACCAAAGGTCTGAGTGCATTTACAGAAGAATATGGATGTTATGGAACTATTTATGGTTACTGGTTTCTCCCTCTGCCTTCAAACATGAAAACAATTTTAATTTATTTTGTGTAGCATTTAATTTCTATTTTACGACAAAAAGGACGAAGATGATGAAACAGTTTATGTCGCGTTTCCTTTTTTAAAAATATATAAATTAATTTAAAAGCTAATGTCTCAAGACATCTTTCACAACTCCCTTTTATTTAAAAATACATAAATTAACTTAAAAATTATTTGTATATAGAACAATTTTAAGTTTGTCTTTTTTTTCTTTCTCCAAACATGTTTTCGTCCTCTTATAATTCATGATAATAGTCAAACGCCACAAATTAAAGCCGCCTCATAAAACTGTCATCAAGTGTTAACTCCTCCATGTCGCCTTGGCCGGCTTTGCCTGCCTCACTGTCTCTTGGTAATGGTAGGCATTGCTCTGATATGACTACGTCTAATTTGATAATCAGAATGCCATGATATGGCGAGAACAACAATGCAACGATTAATATTCAAAAATGGGTGAGAGAGGAGAATTTTATTGTCTTGTTCAGCTATTTCTATATTTGTCCACCATGCAAGCTAGGACATGCGGTTCTGGCACGCAGTCAAACTAGCATTAAATTGCATGAGTTGGCTTAGTTTAAAATTTTCATTTTTATTAAATATAGGAGTCGAACTCGTAACAATAGAGAAGAGAAAATTTATGCTTATCATTAGGGTATTTATTATGTAGTGTAATGATGTCCTAAATTATATATATTATTGTATAACTAAATTATTACTATAAATATGCTATTAGGTTATGATATTCTAATAGTTATATATGTAATGTTAAATTGTTAATTATTTGTATTATTTCGATACATTTATTTATATTTTAATATATTTATTTAATTATATTTGCTTTAGCATTGTCCCAATGAGTACTCATTGGTCATCGTCCAAATCGGTCACTAGATCGAGTTTAATAGCTATGTTTATAAGTGGGGTTGGTGACGCTTTTAATTTTTAGGTGCAATAATGTTTAATCTAAAATTAAGTGGTAACTAAAACTTTAATAAGTGTACTAGTATTCGAAATGTTTTTATCATTTATACTTTATTGATATATTAATTTTAGGCAACACATTAAAGTTAGGTCCTTAAGTGTTTAAGACAACGTTTTTAAAACTTGTAATTTATAAACAAAGAGAGTAATGATAAAACATTGCATAAAATTAAACACCGCAACGCTTACAGAACCTTGTATAATGCAGTGTTGCCAAAACTTATATTTAAAGACAACATCGACAAAAGTGTTATATAAATTGTAATACTCAACACTTTCTAAACATGCATATGACATTGTTGTCAAATCGTACAACTAAAGACAACATTAGAAATAACGTCTTATAAAGTTAAATATGCAACGCTTTGTAAATATTGTCAAAAATAGTGTTGTAGAAATGTCAAAATTAAAACAACGCCTACAAGTCGTTGCCTAAAGTATAATATGCAACATTTTTTGAATTGTGCACCAAACAACATTGCTGAAAACTAAATATGTAATCTTGTCAAAAATAGTATTATAAAAACATAAAAATTTTAAACAATACAAGTCATTGTCTAAATGTAATACGCAATTAAACCTTGCCGCCAAAAACCTAAAATCTTGTAGATTTGGTTTCTAGAAGTTGAAGCTAAGGATATATAAATATATATATTTTTTTCTTGTTTTATTTAAAAGGAGAAAAATATTGCATATTGAAAAATATGCTTTATTGTTTATTTTATTTTTTAAAATAAAACATATAAATAGTATAAAATATCAAAATATTATTTGTAATTACTTTTGTGAACTTATCGTGTGGGCATATATATATATAAAAGACATAAATATTATTGTTGAAAGGGAAAAAAAAAAACATAAACCCACTTTTCCTGTGTAAAATATTTTATTTATTTATGTAAAAAAGACAAGTCCTTGATCATGCTTTCGGTGAGCTATTCAAAAGAAAAATATTTATATAGTATAAATCCTCGATTTAGTCATGCACAATTTTATTAGTTTTAAAATTTTTTGTCAATTTAGTTTCTGTTATTTTTTAACTCGAACAATTTTATATTTTAAAAAAAATTGGCCACTTTAATTGTTGTTATTTTTTGAATCAGTTAATTTCATTGCTCTTAATTTTTTTAGACAATTTAGTCCCTACAAATTATAAAAGTTAGACAAGTTAAATGTTCACGCCACCTCGTCTATGTCAGAAATGACCTCATCTTATACAACTAAATTGGGACAAAATTGTTTGAGTTGAAAAATAACAAAAATTAAATTGGTTGAAAATGTTTAAAAGATATAAAATTTGTCCGAGTTAAAAAACATCAGAAAATAGATTAGGGTTTATTATACTTATATATATACACACACATTGGTAAGAAGAAGCTTTTATTTTTGTAGTATATCTCACAAAACACTTATCATAAAGAGTTTAATTTTTATCTAATGACAATGTAAAGTTTTTATTACATTATTAACTAATTAATTTTTGTCACATTAGCATAAATGATTAGACTTCTTTATCACTTCTTTAAAAGTTATGTATATAGAAAAATCTAATTACATGGTAGTGTAAAATTTTTTACATTGTCAATAAATAAAAATTATATTAAAATATTTTATTGCATAAAGATATTTATTTATTTATTTATTCTTATAAAAAAGACAAGTCCTTAATTATTCTTTCAGTAAGTAATTCATAAGAAAATAATATTTATATACATATAGAGAAAGAACTTTTTCTTTTTGTAAGTCATAAAAGTGTAAAAGTATGAAAGCTATAAGAAATTATAAAAAAGAAAGAAAGAAAAAAGAGTAGACAAGTGGTTGAAATGTACCATAGAAAAAGAAAATTCTTTCTAGCGTAGAATATCTCCACTCATTACCGGAAATGAACAACTATACTATAATTTACATACTTCTCTGTGAAGAATTTCTCAGCATAACGTGTATCGAACTTTATACCAATCTTGACGGAAGATATAATAATGTAAGAAACCTAATACACTATGTGTTATATATATATAACGAATATTATAGTGACAGTGAGCATGCATTTATTTATTAGATGTTTTTAAAAGTTCTCCGGTATAAAATATCCTACAGCAAAGCAGCCCATCGCGTAATGACAGTTTGAAGGCTATTCCACAGCTTTTTCTTCTTCTTTTTTTCTCCAAGAATGGTGTTATACAAACTCAGTTGTTAGGCACGCCATGTGGATTTATTTCTATTTGTCTATCATTAAATATGTAATTTTAATCAAATTTACACCTCAACGAAATCTCATCTAATGATAAATAATATGCATGTTATTTTATGATGAATGAATGCACATATCGTTTCTTTTTTTCTAAGAAAATATTTTAATTTATCTCAAAACTTTTTACCAAAGTCCATATTAATTCTTTAATAAAATTTCATACAATGATAAATAATCTGTACGTTATTTCACGATAAATGAATACACATGTTATTTCTTTTTATTTTTTTGGGAAATGTTCTAATTGATTATTAAACATTTTACCGTTATTCATATTAGTCCTTCAACAAAATAAACCTTAATTTATTTTAAGTATTTCAAATGTTATCTTCATTAATAGACCAATTAAAGACATTCAAAGACTAAATGCAAGCTTTTTCTTTTTAGAGAACAATAGGTAGACCATAATAAACTAACAAGGGCATTCATTTTTTCAAATAACGTTAGCACACCGACTTGATGTTCGTTTAAAATAATTATATCACACCAACTTCGACCTTCCGGAACCTTAAAAAAGTGACAACATTTAGCATAGAGAGAGAGAATATCTGGAACGCGACAATAGTTTTAAAAAACTTAAGATGCCCGACACACACAATTTAAAATATACAAGTTAATTGGTGTCTACTTTCAAACTGTTCTGAGACAGTGATTAACTGATTACGGCACTACTCTGTATGAAAATAAAAATATGTTATACATTTACTCTAGAAACATAAGATTGTGGTCATTTTTTATAAAAACAAAAATATTTTCTTACAATCACGTAACCTCATATTGTTCAGCTATGAGATTAATAAATTTTTTATCTATAATTTAAACGTTACAAAAGAAGATTTTTAAATACTTTTTATACATACAAATGTTGATTCATATAAAATATTGATATATGTGTACCAAAGAAATACACGTTGTACAAAAAAAGAAAATTGATTTAGAAAAAAGGAGGTAAGAATATCTTTGTTTGCTGTACAACAACGAATATTTTTTTCACATTAAAATTTGATTTTCTTGGTACCAATTGTATTCTCCTTTCGTGGCTCTTAGCAAGAGTTGACTACTTGAAAAGGGTATGCAAAAGTTCTATAAATTAAGATTCTAAAACCTACTATTAATTTATTGACAGAAATGAGAATGTAACTTATGACTTAAGCTCTTAATAAGAAGGTTAATAAATAAAAAATTCATAGGAAGAGTATAGGACTTCTCGTGACAAAAAAAAAAATATAAGACTTCTCTAAAAGGATCTTGTTAATTTCTAAAGTGAAAAGTTAAAGGTATTCATTTTTCTCACTAAATGATTTAAGGTTGAACAACCCTCAGTTTTGACTTTTACCGGAAAGATAATTTAATCTCAAAATAACCTCCCCCCTCCTGTTTCGTATACAATTTTGAACGAAATTTGATGCATTTTAGAAAATTTGAAATTAACAATTCCAAACGTCATAGTACCGCTTGAACTCTTAAAATTTGTTGACAACTAGACACACTTCATTTATATTTTTGATTGTTACATAATGCAAGTGAAAGTGTTAGAGAATTATATTATTATATTAACAAAATAATTTACTATAACTATTTATTAAAATAATATGACATATTTATTAATTTTTAGATGTGATATAAACTACATTATTGTATTTCATTCACTTACTATGTTTTATTAAAAAAATAATCAATTTTTTGGTGCGTGACATTATTATATCCAAATTGAATATCGTAGTAGAAGTTGCTATTAGAGTAAGATTGGGAGACGATTTTTTTTTTAATTAAAAAAAGTTGTCTCATTAAGAAAGACATGCCAAAAAATTATTCTAAATAGTGTTATACATTTATATATACTTTTTTTATATAAATAAATAAAAATTTATATATAAAAATTTAAAATGTATTTCTCTTGTGCAATAAATAATCCAATTCCTTAACAATGATTAAAAGAACAAACTGTATAAAAACATATTGATACAATTAAGTTGAAAATGATGATAATTAGTATTCAATAAAGCTCTACGTCAATAAAGAATCAATAAAGCGAAAATCCAGACGCGATTTTGCAAAAGTAAAATGAAAATGCCTTGACAAGAAGGTATGAAACCAGCCTATTTTTCTTCTTCTTTTGTGGGTACAATGAAAACGAAACCCGTTTTTATTATTATTTTATTTTTTATTTTTTCACTTTTCATCAAAGTTGAAAAAAGACTCTCGATTCTCGGATGTTTTTGTTTGTGAAACAGACAAAAAGTAAACCAACTTTAATGTATTTTAATATTTAATAATTTGTTGTGCCCTTTAATAATTTGTGTAAAAATATAGTCTATCCTAATTTTTCTTTATAATTGATCACTAATGATAAGTTAAATTTTTATTTTTATTTATTTTTTTTGTATTTTCTATTTGGTTAATAAGGACAATAAAATATTGTATTATACTTTTATTTTTTGTGTTTATAATTTTATTCACAAAATCTTAAAATAAATTTTTTATTATTATTTTCACTATTTTTATTATTTCTTTCACAAACTTTTAAAAATAAAAAAATACATAAAATAAAAATAAAAATCTAACAAATTATTAATGACCGATCATAATAAAAACTAACATAAAATATAATTTTATACATAATTTATGATGAAATGCAATTTTAGCAAATCTACGAAGTGATTTGAATTTATCCAAAAATTTAAGATTGAAAGTGTCATCAATCACAATAACCGAGGAAGTCAGATTTTCTCTCGTTTCCTTTAAAGTTTGTGTTTCACTACTGCATTTCACTTCCCTCATGAGAAATAGTGTTACTGTTTTTTTTTTTGGGTCCATAGAAATAGTGTTACTTAATTAGTAACACTCATTATCTCTTATAAGAATAAAATAAAAATACTCATTATCTCTTATTCCTAATTGTTTCATAAAAAAATGTCTTATTTTTATTTGTACAGCTATGCGGTTTATATATATTTTGGTTTTTTATTTTGTTTTTTAGTTTTACATGTGATGTATATAGTTACTAAATAATTAATGATCGTAAACATCCCAATGAGTTTTAACTCATCTAACATTAGTGTTCCTCTTCTTTTTTTTTTTTTTTAAGATCTTATGTTTAAGTATTTTTAATGTAAAAAGGAAAAATCAAATGAGTAAATATGTAAAAGATGCACGTGAGTTCTTAAAAGTTTTTTAAAATTATGTAAGTCATTTAAATTAAAGTTAATATTTGATATCATATTAGTCTATCAAAGTTTTTTACATCAGATAGGTGATTGAAAATTAAGATTTTGATATCAATTAATACTTCAATTATTTAGAGAAAGTACTATTTGGTCCATTTGATGAAGAGCTAAAGCAAAGTCATATATTTTAACTTTTAATGTCATGTTTGATGTCAAATAACTTTATAAGGAGCCAATCAAGTAAAGTCACATATATTTTTACTTTCAATAACCTTGACATCAAACAAATTTCAAAGGGCTAATGTGATACACATTTCATTTTTTTAGAGAACTATTTCTACTTACCCAAAAAAATAATTTCAAGGCTTAATAGTATAATGACACATTCTAACTTTTAGAGAACCATTTTAGGTAGAAAAGTCTTTAAGAGACTAAATTGAAGCCACATGCATATTTCAAGCACAAAAGTACATGTTTATTCATCATTAATTACATATTTATGTGAGACATATTTTGCATCTTTAAACAAAGAGTGGAGAGAAGAAACAACTCTTTTTTTTTAGTGAGGATTTTGTATAGGATAAAATAATAGTTATAAGAAAATTCTGTCTAAGAAGATTAAAAGTTTCAAAAATAAAAAATTATCAAGAGTAATTTAATTAAGGGTAAAATATACAACCCTCCATTTGTCATACCTATACTCAATGTTAAGTTATAAGGGTGTTTAATGTTACATTCTATAAAATATAAGGATATCTTGTATAATAACACTTAAACCTCAGGACCTCAGAAAAATACCGTGCATTTTTTTTATTGTTTTCATTCATCTATTAAGACAATATTAAAAAAATATTGAATCCTGATTACAATATATCCTGTCATAAAAAAATAACACGCTCGCCAGAGAACCGTGTATCTTTTTCTAATCATGTAGTTTGTGTTCGATGATGTATGACTTCACAAGATAACAAATGTAGCTAAATCATTTTTTTTTTATAGACAAATGTAGCTAACTCTTTAATTAAATAGTGTCTAAAATTTAGAGTAGATAACTAATTTGATAAAAAATTTATTTTGACATCAATTTAATTTTCAAATCTCATTAACTAATCTTATTTGGCTCACATTATGTTAAGACAAATTAACGCTAAAATAAAACTGTTAGGACTAACTGATGTCAATAAAGTTTTTATGAACAAATTAATGTCAAAACTAAAATGTTAGGATTAAATTGATTATTTACTCAACAAAATTATCATTACAATACTAGTTTCGTACATCTGTGACAATTTCAATGACTAGAAAACTTTAAAGTATTTGTCAATTTCAAATATCAATGTAGTATTAATATATCATAGCTATTGCTAAAATTATTTATTGTTTTTGATTAATTTATATTTTAACTCTAATCTGAGTATTTTTTTTTCTGTAATCATATGTATTTAATTGACCTTTGATCATTTTTATGACTCAATCCTAAGACTACTAATAAGATATGGGAGTTTATTACCAATCAAATGGATCTTGAGCTAATCCCTCACTCATGAAGTGCAGGCTACTCTTCTTCATTGATTCGGAGAGTAGCCTCTCTTATTAATAGAGTCACTATGGAGTCCCATCTCCCATGTCCTACTATTGCTAGAATTCGTGATTTGCCCTCTAGAGATTAATTGGTTGGGGTGCTTCCGCCATGTTTATTGTTAGAGAAATAAAGTTATTGATGCCCTTCCCTTGAATCTAAATTTGACTCGCTTTGCTTTTCCTCCTTGTTGCATTTAGAGCTTGCTGATGTACGACTTTGATGGTGTGACATTATTTAGACCCGTAATTTGGGTGCTTGCACTCCATTGCCTATAAAATAATAATAATAATAATTCAAGCGATATATTACTTTTTCCTTCCTTCTTTTTTTTTTAACAACTTGAGTAATATTTTTTACGCTGTATTTAAGTGATTTTTTTTATTTACTATTTGAGTAATATTTTGAAACAAAAATGTTTCGTGTACACCAATATTACATACACCCGTATATACACCCCTGTTTTATACTTAATTAATGACAGTTATACGGTTTACAGTAGACCTTTCTCATTAACGCCATCACGCAACCCCGTGATGCGATTTTCTCAGCCATATGACAAACGAAAACGCATTCCGACGTGATTTTTTCAGCAATATCACACTTGAACCTATCAAATAATTTATTCTGAGCTACGGAATCCACACACAGAAACATTATTGGAATGAATCAGTTTCGCGTTGTTTAGGGAGTGTGTTGTTATGGAGTTTAAAACAATTTTGCAGAATATAATATTTGATTTTAGTGCACAAACTTTATATGATTGTGTGCACAAACATTGTATGACTGAGTGTACAAACATTACGTACTTGTGTAACAACACTATGATTTTACTCAAATATAAATAAGTTCACAATATTTATACATTTTGAATGGACAAACTTTATAAAAATTAGTTCACATAAATGCATACACACACTTTTATACATTATGATGGATGAACTTTACATATATGCATATTACTTAATGTATAGTTAAGTATTTTTGCATAATATGATATCTGATTGGAGTACACAAACTTTATATGACTCTGTGCACAAACTTTATATGACTGTGTGCACAAACATTACGTACTTGTGTACAACACTATGGTTTTACTCAAACATAAATAAGTTCACAATATTTATACAGTTTTAGTGGACAAACTTTATAACACTTGGTTCACATACATGCGTGCACACACTTTTATACATGCCAATGCATAAACTTTACATATATGCATATTACTTAATGTATAGTTAAGTAATATCACAGAATATGAAGTATGATTGTAGTGCACAAACTTTATATGACTCTGTGCACAAACATTATATGACTGTGTGCACAAGCATTACACACTTGTGTACAACACTGCGATTGAACTCAAATATAAATAAGTTCACAATATTTATACATTTTTAGTGGATAAACTTTATAAATGTTAGTTCACATGCACAAAACTTCACAAACATGCGCAAAACTTTGCAGATTTGCAGAAAACTTAACCTACGGTTAAGTATTTTGCAGAATCTAATATATGTGATTTGAGGGCACAATCTTTTATATGGGTACGAGAGTTAAGAGCGCGACGAGAGATGACAATGACGAATTTGAGGGCACAATCGTTTATATGGGTACCAGAGTGAAGAGAGCGACGAGAGTGAAGAGAGAAAACCGAAGAAAGTGAATGCGGGAAGGTTTTGAGATACGCGTGTTTTTGAAGCGCGAGTGGGTGAGAGTGGAGTGAGTGGTTATTTGAAGGGACCCACTGTATTCTTATACGAGTGTATGTATGGTGTATGAGTTTAAAGTGTACGTGTAACAAAACTAATTTTGAAATGATGTGAGTAATGTCTTTGAGAATATTGAATTAAAAAAAATATAAATTTTTTAAGAGTTTTATTTTGTATTTATAAGATATTTTCACTAAAAACCCACTCTTATTTCTATTTTTTTTTAAAAATTAAAAATTGCAAACTTAAAAAAATTATATATTTTAGTTAATTTTCTTGAAGTATTTTTTTAACAAAAATGTTATATGTACATCTAATTTTATACATCCATACATACACCATTAATAATGCACAAACTTTATTCTCATGAGCGCACAAACATTACAAACTTATACATGATATTCCTAATTATGCTTAATTAAGTGCACAAACATTACATGTATTAAAACACAAATTTTATATATATAAATAAGGGGTGTATGTTTTTTGGTGTAGGTGTAGCAAGACGCTTTTTTTAAAACTTGTAATTAAAAGCCTTATTTTAAAAAAAAAAAAATTGAATAAATTTTTGTTGAAGTGAATCCATATTGACTGTGTAGGGCATTATGGTGAATAAGGGATGTAAGAAAACAAGCGGCTCACTGCTGCCTGGGGGTGTCTGCTGAATAGTGTGTGGAGTGTGAAGTGTGAAGTGTGAAGTGTGAAGTGACGAAACATAACAAAAAGAGCAGAGGAAGGAAAAGAAAGCAGTGAGAACGAAAACCAACGAAGGCAAATCAAGGAGAAAGAAAAGAGAAAAAAAATCCCTTATGCTTTTTGGGGGTTTGTTTCCCACCAGCTTGAGGTGTTAAGGTTGGTGCAAAGAACAGAACTTTACTCACTTTTGTGCTTTTCTTTCCCACCCCTTCAGTCTCATTTTGTTTAGTTTTTCTCTTTTACGTAAGAAAAGATTCTGGTCTATGTATGTGTATATGCATAAAATTATGTAAAAGAGAAGTGGTATTTTTTGCTAGTTCACACCAAGGACGTCATTCCACAAGTGAAAGTTTTCGACTTTCAACTTCATTTTCTTTGATGGTATTTTTTTCGGAAAAATGGCACTAAAAAAATTGGTTTTTTTTGGTTGCCAAATATTCCTCTTGTTGTTGTAGTTGGAAGTGCTTTACTCAATTTCCACGAGCATAGATTCTCCAATCCCCTTATTCTCTTTGTGCATTTGCCTTGATTGCTTCTCTGCATTCGTTGGCCACATTTTTGTTGTGGTTTCTAGCTCATAAAGGGTTTGGACTTTCTTTTTATTTATATTTGTTGTTGGTGTTGCTATTCTCAAGTTTCTATCTCCTTTTCTTGAGTGCCTTTCACTTTCTGTCAATTTTTCAATGAGGTTTCAGCTAGTACTATAAGCAGGGTAGCTGATGCAGATTCATTGATATTATTATTATTTTTCTCTGTCACCCTCCCATTTGGGGTGTATATATATAGGGAGGATTGCTTGTGTTGGTGAGTTCATCATTGCAGAAACTTGTCTTAAGCATTGTGGCAGTGACTTTAGCATTTTTGGAGTTTAGAATATGAGCTACAATAGCACCTCAATGAGTTCTGGTTAGTTTTTTTTTTTTTCCTTCTTTATCCAATGGTTCTCCATTGCGCTTACACACACTGCATTTATGGATTTCTGGCATGTTTTGCAAATGAAATTTATTGCTGCCATGTTTTAGGTAGTGGAAGTGGAGCTGCTAGAAGGACTTTTGAGTTTGGAAGGACTCATGTGGTTAGGCCTAAAGGGAAGCACCAGGCAACTATAGTTTGGCTACATGGCCTCGGCGATAACGGATCGAGGTTTGTTGCTTCCATGAATATTTTATGCAACTGTAGTTTAAAGATGTATGCTCTCTTTATTGGAATTGAATGCAAATACAACATAGATTTTGGGGAAAATGTTTTATTCTTTTTGAGCTGGTTGGGAAATCCCTATTAGAAGAGATTTAAAGGTTAATGACTTGAATACAAACATGGTCCATGATAGGACACTATGGCATCGTCTATCCATGCAGCTGATCCCACATAGTGAGACAAGACTTAGTTGTTGTTGAGTTGGTTGAGAAATAGAATTAAAAGTTACATTTTTGAAAACTCATTGTGTTCACAGCAATAGAGCACCATGCATTTTCCGCAATGGCTGTCCTTGTCAATGTGCATGGCTCAACAGTTTGGAGTGCTGATGTTTGGAATTTTAAATATTTGATTGAGTTTCTACCTTTTTTAGTGGAAACTCAGTTTGAGTGGATACCTTCACCTTGTGCTTGAGAATATGCCTTCAATGAGAATGCTGGATTTGTTTTCTTCGAATAAACTTAAAGGGAGAGAGTAAGGGAATGTAAATATCTTGTCCTCTTCTGGTGGAGAAGTTTGGTTATTAAATAAGTTCTTAAACTCCATGTCCTCTTTTAGAAGATTCTTACCATTTTTATTTGGTTGGATGACAGAAAGGTTCTGTCCAAACCAAAAAGTATTAATAATCATTTTATTTCATCTTCTTGATTGAAAATTTGAAGTAAAGGAAACATTGACTCTGAGATTTGTATATGCCAAACAATAGAAAACGGGACCACTTCTTCACTAGCTATGTTTTTACCAAAACTTAGTAGGCATAGAGACACTAATCACCAAACAAGGACACATATAGTCCAAATGCATAAATAATAAACCCTTGACTTTCACAATTTTGAAATCTGTTTGATCAATGCATATACTCACAGCTTACAATTTATGCCATTTATTAATATGCGGTCCGAAAATTACGCAGGAGGTAATATAATTTTAATGTATATTTCCTTGAGATATCATCTTTTTTGGCAGAACAACATAGATGGTTATAGTAACTTGTCTGCTTTAGCTTGTTTTTATGCCTAGTTGAAGAGTTCTAAATTAGCTTATAGTGAATAATAAAATGGACTTTATTTTGTTTTGCAGCTGGTCTCAACTCTTGGAAGCTCTTCCTCTTCCAAATGTAAGAATAAACATATATTTGACATTTTTCCAATAGCTACTTCACATCTTGGGTTATAAGTCAATCATTATAATAATGTAATGCTTGGAAAGCATGGTTACTTGATACTTGAAATTTATGCTGCAGATTAAATGGATTTGCCCAACTGCTCCTACGCGGCCTGTAGCCTTATTTGGTGGATTTCCTTGCACTGCTTGTAAGCTTCATCAGCGCCTGAAAACTCTAAATTATTCACTTGAAAACATCACTGTTCTTTCTTTTTCCATTTTCCTTTGACTGCAAATCTTTTGACACTACAGTGTCATTGATAGAGTTCTTTGCAAACTTCCTGTATATTCGGTGTAGAATTATAACGCCAGCTCCATTTTAATTGTCAATAATAGTCTCTAATTTGATGAGTCATCTCTACCAGGGTTTGATGTTGGGGAGATTTCGGTAAATGCTCCAGATGATTTGGAGGGTTTAGAAGCTTCTGCTGCGCACGTTGCCAATCTTTTGTCAACAGAGCCTCCAAATAGTAAGTTTTCTGTGATCACTTAAGAAACTCGTTGTGATCTGCCATAACTTTTGCATGTGAAGATATGATTCACTAATTAACTAATTCTTAAATAGGAAACCCCCTAATGGAAACGATGATATTAGTCGCTAACACCACAAATACTGAATAAATCACGCATCAAGCAGTTGCTAAATTTCTAATGTAAGGTGTTGTGAACTGCCCGGCCTTATGGCTCGGTTCATGAATTTAGCTGTTGGCCATGGTAGTGTAGAGTGAAAAAGCAAAGGTTTTGTTTTGATAGTATTGGGGGAGTGGGGACTATTCAGTGAAATTTTCTACAAGATTTGGAGATTATAGAATTAATGAAAGGGTTTATGTTTATGTTCTTAACTTCTTATATTGATATATTATTTGAAGTTTCCAACTAATAGTTCTATATTTTTGGCCCATAGAGAAATTCATTCTATGATAGAGTTGCAGTGATTTTCCCGTACAGTCTAATTACATAGATATTTTTTTTTGGGGGGGAAAGATAAAGCACTTTTAATAATTAAAAACAATAACCAACTGTGGTTAGGTCCAGTGGCAAAGGGCTAGTGCACCACAATGTGATGAACTATAGTTCAAATTTCAGCTAGAAGAGTCTTGCCCTCATTCAAGTACCTATAGTACTCGAGCAGGATTAAGAAACCATGAGAAAAATAAGAAAAACAATAAGCTCTACAAGAACATGTTTAGAGAAAAGCCAACTCTTTACGTCTAGATTCTATACATGAGGCTGTTATTCCCAAATTCAAGTTACTTGTAATTTAATTTGACTTAAATGCTGTTGTTCAATGTGCAGTCAAACTTGGAATTGGGGGCTTCAGTATGGGTGCTGCAACTGCGCTTCATTCAGCTGTATGCCATGTTTCAGGGCACTATGGGAATGGAAACATTTACCCTATCAACTTAAGCGCAATTGTTGCTTTAAGTGGCTGGCTTCCTTGCTCAAGGTTTGGTTTCGACTGATTCGGCGCATCCACCCATAATATCCTTTTCTTAATGCTATATAAATTTTTTAACTGATGCAGGACCTTGAAAAATCGGATTGAAAGATCATGTGATGGCATAAGGCGTGCAACATCATTGCCCCTATTTCTGTGCCATGGCAAAGGTATTCATAACTTCTATTGTTTTTCATTCTAGGTTTAAGTTTTAATATGCCAATTTTATTGGGAATCTTTTCCCCTTTCTACTAATTTAGGATATAGTTCATCTATCCCTCAATCTGAAATCCTATTAAAGAGAGGCCTGCACACTGCTTAATGTTTTGGTTAATATAACTTTCAAAACTAAATATCCTTTCCTGATTTATGTATATCATGGTTGAGACACTAGTTTGTTTCCACTGGTCAATGATCTTTAGGGATACTATGCACAAAAAAGTAAAGAATTTCTAGGTGTAAGTTTCATTGGTTAAAACTCTTACCTAGCACTTTATACTCACTTGGGACGAGGCGAACGGTTTTCACATTTATAGAAATCCTTTTTCTAGCTTTTATTGGTCTAAATTGACTCATTCTTTCAATCACAATGTCAACAACATCCTAATTTGTTTTGCTTCCTTCTGTGAATGGATGGAACTTCTAACAGAAAGTGTTCATTCATTAATTTTCATAATAATACCCATCAAGATATTGTCTAAAAATTCAGATGGTACTCATAAAAATTCACTTAAAAGTTGTGTCATACAATCTTCAATCATGCAGTAGTATAGGCAATTGATTCCGTACCTGATCAAAACGTGCTTTATATATCATGATTTTTTATTTTGAAGCCGATGATGTGGTTGCATATGAACATGGAGAGAGATCTGCAGGGGCCTTAAGTGCAGCCGGATTCCGCAACCTTATATTTAGGAGCTTCAATGGGTATTCAAACTTTGTTATGAAAAAAAAAATGCCCTTTTTATTTAAGAAGCTTATCCAAACACATCTTACTCTTATGCATAATAGTGTGTATATTCTTTGATGTGCAGGTTGGGTCACTATACAGTCCCTGAAGAGACTGATGAAGTTTGCAGTTGGCTAAATGCACATTTGGGACTTGAAGGGTACCGGTTCAACTAATATAGAAAGCATACTTTTTAGGATGATAATGAGGGTATATTGGTAATAGTGTAGCCGCTTCATTCTCTCTCTCCTATTCTCATGGTACTAAATAAATTATTAAATTAAAATAAATAAAAACTTATTTTATTTGCTAGGGTCATCTTATCTTTTTCTTTCTTGTGGGGTTTGGGAATGGTTTGGTGGGGGAGGGCATGGATAATTTCTTCTCCACCAAGCAAATTTTGTTTATTTCATTCAGGAATGGATATTTATATATATGGTGCTTTCTGTATTCTTATTATTGTGGTCTAAATAAAGTCAAATTTTGGTTAGCCTCAAGAGATTTTGATGTTGAAGAAAAAATAACTCATTGCCTTTGTTGGATTTGGATTATCTAACGACAGAATATTAAGTAAGACAGTGAGGGGTGTGCGGTCTTAGATAAATAAAATACATTGTGTTATACCAAAAAGAAAAGAAAAGAAAACGTAACGTTGTGTACGAGTTTCACTAAAATAATTTAAGGGTACTGACTACTTTATCACTTTAGAGGAATTTTGACGAGGATACAATTCATTCGAAGCCCTATTTGGCAAGTTGTGCTTGATTAAAAAATAACTAGATGCTAGAGTGCATTAGAAGAAAATAAGAAAAATGACATTTTACTTTTCTGATAAGCTAAGTGTGAAAGAAAGTGGACTTCAATTAAATTTTAAATAATTTTTGTCTGTAAATAAGATTTATGCCATTTTTTCCAGAAAATAATTCAGATTATATGCAGTGATGCCCATGTTTGACTAAGGCTTTCCACTTACGATGGCAAATGCACGATTTGGTTTAGTATTGGGTGTACTCGTCCCTTTTGAGAATCAATGTGTCAGACTCACTTGACTTGATTATGTTGAATTTTTATGCACTTCTCATGTAAAAAAATTGAACAATCAGAATATACATCCCAACTAACAACTTTTATTGTTGCTTTATTATCAAATAACATTCATTCATACCCAAAGAACAAGAAAGTAAAAAAAGAAAGGTAACTAAATGAAAACTTTGATGAATCATCATCAATTATTACAATGCGTGGAAGGAGGGGGGGGGGATGGTGGTGGAAAATAAGGCACACTTAAGCGGATTAAGGAGGCCAAGGCCCCTGAATGAGGGTAAAATGCTTCTCTGTGGATAAATTTGGGTGGAAGAATATTCCAATGGAAACGGTGCACCAGAAATTGGCCCAGCAGCAGCAGCAGTAGTGACATGATGATAGACTCATGCAACTGCACATACATATGATCACACATCAGATAATAATGCCCCTCATGATTATATATTAATTATACATTTTTTATAATGTCATTCAATCGTGCGTGCGATGTGACATCAATAAAATGTGGTCAATTCTTCCGTTTGTTACCTATAATGTTACTAATGTGTCATGGCATGATTTGATAACAGCTATAAGAATAGTGATAGCAATCTGCAGGTACATAATAGTTATCCAATTTTGCATGTGACAAATCTGATTCTTTCTCAACCCTGCAGCTTTCGCTTTCTTTTCTCGGAACCAGATCAATAATGCTGGCCTGCCCCTGCATTTTGTTCTGAAATGTAAACCACTTGCAAAAGTATTCTAATAGGAGTGTGTTTTTGTTCTCTGGTAAAGTAGAAGCAAGTCACATTTGCACAAGTTTAAGAATATTGATATGTATAATTAGCTTTTTTCATGCCATGGAGATTCTTGCATCCATCACAGTTACATCTACTGGAGCATCCAATCTTAGACCATTTAAAATTAAAAACACAAAAGTACTATTAGGATATGCGGGAGGAGAACGGTGAAAAGTTTAGAGCATATGAAAAATGTATATAATGTACACAAGTACACAATTACCCCAAAACATTCACAATATTTTTTTGCACACTTTTGCCCTTTTGCATCCACAACCTATTTTGTGCCTTGCTGATGATGGTGTCTTCAGATTGCTATCCTCCTGCGTAGGACACATTAAACCATCAATTTGCTTTTCTAATTTTTTTTTTCCATAAACAAAATGTACATGTATTAGAGTGTAATTTCTAAAAACTATCAATGTAAAACATCCAATGAGGTTCTCCCATATACATGAATAACTTTAGAAGTAGTAGGTGTGAGAGTCAAACATGTCCAGATAAGATTTGATTGAAATGAAAATGTAAACAAGTTTTACCCTATCTATGAATTAAAGCTGAACCACGCGGATCTTATACCATATTATTCGATGGAATATCTGTGGTATTTTGTACTATCTTCGGAGCAAATCCAACGGATTTTGGGATATAATTTTTTGCTTCGTGTTGTTAATTTCATCTTTATTTTCTGGTTTATTTAAGCAGCCTTGGCAAGCACAAGATCTGGAACAATGTCGTTGAGCTGCGAAACATTCGCAGTAACTGCAAAGCAAGCACATTAAAACATGCATATTATATATGTAGATGCTGCATTTTATCATGTAAAGTGAGATAGATATGCCTAATATGTGAAAATCTACTCACAGTCTCATGCAGGCAGTCTTCTTGAACTTACATCGTTTACAGTCATTAGTATTAGTTTCAAGGTGATTTTGTCTCCTGTTCCCAAAGAGCAATGTAAAATTGGGTGATGCAACAACAAATATAAAAGAACAAAAAGATAATACTAATTCTCAGGTAAGTGTCATTGTTCCAAGCTAGAGTTTTTCACCGATTATTTGTCACTTTGAAAGAGATTAACTTTGATGCATTGAGAGTGAAAGAGTTTTACATTGTCGTTCAATCATATATTGTAGCATCAACAAAAATGGTTAACTCTCACACTCATTAATTTGAAAGCTTAACATATAACAACACATGATTTGATGATATGGTAATTGACAGCGCATCAAAATTAAATCCCACTTTGAAAAGTAGGGACAATGAGAAAGAGCAAAAGAACACTGACTTTCTCTTGGTGGGAACAGGTTGCTTAAGTTTCTCAAAGAATTCTGAGCAGCATGTAATGTAGAGCTTGTTTCCCGGTTGTCATGGATAACTGCAAGATATGATGAAGGTTGGGAAGTTCTTCAAACCAATTAGGATTCTCAGAGGTGAAAAAATCAGCAGCAGCAGTTTCATCATGCATCATGCATCATGCATCATGCTTATAGCAGTGCTCTTGTGTAGTACTAGTTGTGATGATGATGAATTTACATCATTAGCTGATGATGGAATCTCCATTAATCTATGCTTCTTCCTCTGACTCCCTATACCCTGTGAAGCTCTAATATCTTGTGCAGCAGGAATTGTGGAGTAAATATTACTTCCATGAGAATATGATGCAGCTTCACCAAATTGGAGGTGACGGTGCTCTTGACAGGCCTACATTCATCAAATTGGAGGCTCAATGAACAAAATGCAAACACTTTAAACTTTTTTTTCAAGAAGAATATCTACGCATCATTCTTTAATTTGAAAAAGTGAATGAAATTGATGTAAGATCCAAGTCCCTTCCACTCGGACCAACACCTTGTTGGTACATTAAATTAGTGATCTACAATGAAGATAATTCCACTAGACCATCCTAACCTCTATCATTAAGAAAGTGAACTTTCAATGCAACATCTTGGTCAAAACAATATTTCCTTGTTTGGAATTTGGAATTTGGAACTCCTATTTCCTTGTTCTAAGAGATATCCCTAATAAAAAAACAAAGGAGCTAGATGCATGACACACCTGGGCGTTTGAATCACGAGAAGGATGCTCAATCGTTTTTTGTGAAGGCTTTTCTTTTCTTGATGATGAACCTTTCCCTCTGACAAAGACCCTGAATTCGAACCACACATTTTTGTCAAGAAATTGAACAGCCACAAGAAAGAGTGAAGAAATGATTATTTCAGTCATCAAACAATACATTTCAAATAAGATTCTTGAAGAACTTTGTGGATGGAGTTGGAATTCATTCACCAAATAAAGAGTAATCATCAAGAAGAAGATGATGATGATGGTTTATTGGAGATGCAATTTCTACATGACTTGAGATAGGAGGAGCATTCCTGGGATGAAAAAGAAAGGTAACGAATTAATTAATTCATCAATGATCAATTCCCAAAATGGGTGCATGAATTGGGAACAAGAACAAGTGGAATTGAATCGGACGTGAGTAAGAAAGGGGTTTCTTCTTCAGCTTGGAAGGGTTTAGAGGGAACAAAACGAAATGGGCGCCTTTTTTTTTCTATTTCTTTTTTACTTCAAAATATCACTCGCAACTATTTAATACTAGTTGTTGGAGTATTGTAAAATTTACTATTCCTGCAACAAAAAATAAATTACAATTAATCAAATATTTAAAAGATTATAATTAAATCAAATCAATCAAATTAAATAATTTACAATTATTAACATAAACTATTCTTAACAATTACAATAGAGCAAACATTAAAGATATCTAGCACAAAAAATAAAATAAAATGAGAATCACATCAACGAAGAATAAATTCCGCACTCTCTCTCATGCTCCTCACTCAGCCTCTTATGAACAAATATTACATCACAAATAAACAAATATTACAACACTAAGAAATAAACGTTACAAAACTCATAAACAAACATTACACTAAACATGAGCAAACATTACACCATACAAAACAAAGACGTAAACAACTATTGCTTCATTCATAAATAAACATTATACCACACACAAACAAACATTTTACCACACTAAAATATTACACTACAAAGAAACACATTACAACACTCTTAAATAACCATCACACCACATAGAAATAAATAAATAAACAAACATTATAACACAAATAAACAAACACTACACCATACAAAAATATTACAAAATATATAGAACAAATGTTTTCATTTATGCTCTCCATAATGTCTTAAGAAAAAAAAGAAAATCAACACAAATCCTAAAAAATGATGGAAACGAATAAAGAAACAAGAAACAAAATAAAAGAACGTGAAAAGAAAAAACAAAGAATAATAAAAGAGCAGATTGAAAAAAAAATAGCAATTGCATGTGAACTAATTAAACAATAATGAAAGGAGTGGGTAGTTGCTGTGAAAAAATATAAAAAAAAAGAAGGAAAAGAGATTGAGAAGAGCTTTAGTGAGGAAGAGTGGATAAAGGAAACAAAAAATTAATATTTAATGTTGGTGGATAATAGATAAATATTTTTTAGTGTACACAAAACATTTCTCAAAAGTAAATTATAAATTATTTGGTTAATATTATATATATTTATTAGATAGTATATATAATTATAAAATACCCTTATAAGCTTAATTGCAATATTATTATTATTATTATTATTATTATTTACAAATTAAAAGTAATACTTTGAAAAAAATTAAAAAAAAATAAAAACACTTTCAAATGAACCTCTGACGTTGTGGTGCTGCGGTGGTCGTAGATGTTTGAGGAACATATAACTTTGAACGATGACTCTGATTGACATGAAGAGTGTTGCAAATGAATAGATGTATAAATGATAACATTGACAATTGCGAGTAAATGATACAAGTTAGGGGTGGAAATATGTCAGACCGTCTATTGGAGGGCCTTTAACTTGATTTGTTTAACGTCTACCTCATCCATTTAATAAACAAATTTCTTAGACTTTTAAAAAAGTTTTTTTAGCTAAATAAGTCAAGTTATAGACAATAAAAGAATTCTATTAGACTCAACATATCAACCTATTTATAAAACTATATTTCCATATTCTTGAATAAAAAATCATATCATATTCTTATAATATAACTCAATCATGTTTAAAATCTTTGAAAAAGTGTCAAATTCCAGTAAATAACTAATCAACTTTGACATTTTTGTAAATTTCTGTCAGAGATGTTAAGTGTAGAATTATTTTGCATGAGAAGGGCAAAAAAACAAACATAAACGGAAAATCTAGGGATGAAATAGAACCAATCATAATATTATTAAATCCCAACTAACATAATAACTATAATTGTTGCTTTACTGTTACAATCACAATTATATAATTCCTGGCTCATTGGCTCCCTGAACTAAACTATACTCAGCATCGGCAGTGGAATCAACGGAAGAAGGCACACTCTTCTCAGTAACCCTTATCAATGGACAGCTGGATCCAATTGCACGATGTTCACGATCCCATAATGTAGGCAATGGCAGTGGAATTGGGACCCTGAATGTGGAGGCTAAAATGCTTTGCTGTGGATTATTATTATTAATTTGTGTGGAATAATATTCCAATGGAAATGGAGGAGCACCATAATTTGACCCACCAGGAGGAGGAGGAGGAGTAGTGGTAACATTACTTGCATCGGGGCTGCATATATATGGGGTGACACATCGGAAAATATGTATCACATGATTAATTAATAAAGTCGGTGAAATATAACAAGAAATTTTTTAAAAAAAGTTTAATTTAAAAGATGTGTGTAATCATGTACGGTTACATGATATGAGGGCACGTAG
>QANU01098877.1:3301-18177 GCA_003254905.1 Nissolia schottii
TACCTTCTGGAGGTTGTGACAGGAATTGCAGGACCCTCTGAACCTGTGCAACATCGACCTGGAATTTTTCAGCAATCTGCTGGACATTCATAGGCTCATTGTGATCATCAGCCTTGCCTTCATGTAGGAGGACAATGTGGCGTAACTGAGCTATATTCAAAGTGCCTGCAGCTACCGGACTTTTTGCATAACTGCCAGAATCTGGTTTTGCATTTCGCAATTTTGGCATGGGCCTATTGTACTTTTCAACCAGAAACGCCTGTGACAAAGTTATCAAACTGTAAGATGAGCTTGTCCCAGTAAAATATGCACTTAAAAGTGAAAAAAAACAAAGCCTAATGCAACCATTGCATAATATACAAGACCAGTGTGTTGAAAAGATTAATCAAACTTATTAGGTCCACTTGACACCGTCCTAGTATGATGACAGATACCATAAACCTACCATTGATGATGAATAGTTCAACAGGGTAAGATTTCTAAAGGTATGTAGGTACATAAAGGTAACTGATATGACAGTATTTTAGGCAAATATCAATCCATAACATAGAGTCAAAGGCAGGATTATTTTCACACATTTTATTTCATCTAAAAAGAGATGAAGAAACCAATATACGACAGAAACAGGATTTCCTCAGTCTTTAATGCCAGTAATACATTCTTCTAAGCCAGCATACAGACATCAACATTTAACGGCATTTAATTCAACTCTGGTACAGTTAAATTCTCAAAAAGAGTGGCAAACTAAACAACGTCAAATGTTGGAGTTCTAAGGGATAAATTACACACACCATAAGTTCATACAATTTCTGTATAAACTTCAACTTTACATGAGGAGTAAAAACAACTTGCATAAACTCACCTCACCCATCTCAGCTTTTCCCCCAGGCTTTGATGTAATTCTACCAACCATTTGACCAAGCATGGCATCATATTTGGGATCTCTTTCTTCCAAGACGTTGTCAACATTAACTCTCACACCACCACCTTAAGCCAAGAACAACAAAAACAACACTATCAACCACAATGAAATACCATACTAGCATCATAAAACCTCACACATCACCAGAATCATAAGCAATATCCACATACGCACGCATATCGCAAACTGACACCAATTAAGATGCAAGGAATCCTCACAGAGATAGCTACAGCCAACAAAGACCACAACATCTATTAGTATGCTTTTAGTTTTAGCTCAATTCATCCCATTGTATGATTGTAACAATTAAACTGTAATTGAAGGTTTTCTTTTTTTGTCCAAACTTCTCACTACCCCATTTTCAAGCATACCCAAAACAAGATTATCTATTCCAAAATCAAAACTCTCATCTGGATACTGATAGTCACAAACCCCACATTCCTTATGGGTCTTATTCACCAATTTCTCAGCACAGTAGGAACTCATTAGCTACCTCGATTTCTGAGCTACCCACTAACATTTTTCCGTTTTCTAACGATGTAAATTAAGTGAAAGGAGCATAAATTTTCGCTATCCCAAAACCTAACAGAAAAGCTTAAAACGTAGAGAAACACTTACCGGCATCCAATTCGTCTTGTTCGCCGGCCTTCGAGATCTCTGCCGCATCGCCGGCGGAAGCTTTTGGCGGCGGTCAACGATCGATGGCGGGCTTCGGCTTGGATAGCGATGACGCGTCAGGTGTCTGGATTCTTCCAGATGCTCGACGAAATGCCTGACCCATCAGTACGCAGCTTCATATGCACGCCAAACGCGGCCTTGTAGCTTGTTTCTTTCTCTCAGACACACTCTCCGATTAAATTGGAACTAACCAACCGTTTTGGCCACATAAGCTAATTAGGGTGTTTCAGAAGTTTTGAAAAACGATATTATGGTGTACAAAATGGCCAAAGCTGCTAAGGGATCAAACTTTCAGATTACGTTTCAGGTGTCCACCCTTAAAAATTGTACATTCAAGGTTCACCCTCATTAAATTGGTAGTAGCAAGTTAACAACAATTTTTTTATTTTATTATTTGTTTATTGAATAATTGTAAAAAGTCAATTTTAACCCTTATCCATCCATGATTAATTTTTTTTTAAAGCCATTACTAAGAATTGTTCAGCAAAGAACTACCTCCCACCATCCCCACCTCTCCATGTCGATTTATAAAGACACTTGCTTCCTTGCCAGTGACAAAAGTTTGATTTTTTGAGTCATTTATTAGTAACACCGTTTAGGTATAAAATATATACAACATCATATAACCATAACACTAGTAGTCTAGTAGTTAAGGTGTTAATCTCGAACATGGAATGATGCCTACGTGGAAGAAGATGACGTGCTGGTTAACGAAGTGACGTGACAAGTTAAGTTGACCAAAACTAAAAGTAAGACTGACTAAGTTTGGGGTTCATGTGTCTCGCATGTTTACGTAGAAGAGGTGATGTAGCAATTAACGTGTCACATCGTTCTATTAATTGTCACGTCATCAACCATCGTTAGTGAAACAAATGGAATGACTAACCTGTTTCATTTTTTAAATTAAAAAGGATGTAATTGTCTGAAAAAATTGTAAGAATAACAAAATTGACCGAAATCAAAATTAAAAAAAAAAACTAAATTTGGGGTTTTTTCCAAAATTATTGATGTAGTTAACCTTCAAGAAAACTAATGTAAAGAGTTTTACTTTTACTGCTGAGCCTGATCTAAATCGAAATGCTGCTGATTTGGCCAAAAAATAAAAATAAAAATAAATAAATGAAAAAAACACAACCCTGCGTATTCCAAATGGAAAGAGCTTCGCTTCCGGAGTCACACTCCCCAAGCTGGTTCTCTTCAAGACCTCACAGAAGCCTCCGCCTTGTACAGAATCTCTGACACCAAAACGTACCCACAGCATCATCCAGCAGAAGCTGCTTTCGTGCGATTCCCACCAGAGAGGTCTCTCTCGAAGTCTCAATTTTCGCTCTCAAAAATTGCTGCTTCCTCTCGCATTGTTGGCGTTGTGACAAGACAAGGAACCCTAGATTCCTCAGTCAAAGCTTGGAGAGCAGCACAATCCCCTTCTTACACATTGGTGAGTCGCTTCCCAGGCTTCTTCCTCTGACATCCTTTCGCTTCTATAATTCACCACTGTCACTCACAACCATTCCTCAACAACATGTTTAACTCCCACCACCGTTGCCGAACCCTTCTCTACCTGAACCTGAAGGGTCTCGTCACTGTCCCATTCCAGCGAACATCACCACCCCAAACATTTTATCCTTTTCTTCCATTTTCTCTCAGGTTCTGCTCAGAAACCTCTACTTCACAATCGCACTCTTTCGCCGTCTCCTACCTCGTCAACAACCTTGGCTTCTCCACGCAAGCTGCTCTAGATGCCTCCAAACGGCTTCGTTTCAAGACCCCACAGAAGCCGGACTCAGTTCTCGCCTTCCTCAAGAACCATGGATTCTCAGATTCCCACATTAGTAGCATTGTTAGTAGGAATTCACAGATGCTCTCATCCAACCCCCAAAAGACGATCTTGCCGAAGTTTGAATTTTTAGCCTCTAAAGGTGCTTCAAGCTCTGATATAGTGCTGATAGTGACCAAGAACCCCCAGTTCTTGAATAGAAGCCTCGAGAACAACATAGTCCCTATGTATGAATTGATGGGAAGATTCCTTCAGTCTGATGAGAGAGCCCTTTCTTGCATACTTGCTTGTCCCCGTTTTCTCTACGGGGATCGCGTCGCACGGAATGTCAAGATTTTAGTTGATGAAGGAGTCCAAGACTCCTTCATCGGCTATTTGTTTCGTACTAGACCTTCTATTCTCATGTCTCGTAACTTTAGGGAGGTTGTGGGCGAAGTAAAGGAATTGGGGTTTTATTGTTCGGAGTATAACTTTGGTGTAGCACTGCTTGCAAAATTGACTGTGCCCAAACCCACTTGGGATGCCAAAGTTGATGCCTTTAAGGGCTGGGGGTGGTCCGAAGAAGCAATCTCTGAAGCATTCTTGAGGTGCCCAAGACTTATGTTGGCATCGGTCGACAAAATTAATGCGGTGATGAGGTTTTGGGTCAATCAGCTAAGTTGGGATGCTTTGTACCCTGTCATGTATCCAGTCATTTTTGGAATGAGTTTGGAGAAGAGGATCATTCCAAGGGCTTCCGTTATCCGGTACCTGCTTTCGAAAGGTTTGTTACACAAGGCTGCTAGCTTGGGTACACCACTTGTTCGGTCCGAGAAGATGTTCCTTGAAAGGTACGTCAAGTTTTATAAAGAGGAAAGCTCTCAGCTATTAAAACTGTATCAGGAAAATATGAATCTTAAAGGAGCATAATGGCATCTAGTATATCAAGTTGTTACCTCTGGAATACATGTTTTTAACTAATTAATCCATATTAGGTTTGTTGATCACAATTGAAGTGATTGCTCATCTTTTCTCACTCTGGATCGCAACTGGTTTAGAAATTAGAATGATGTAAAATGTAAATATAACCAATCTCTGCGAATCTTAAAAAAAATCAATTCTTACTTCATTTAGAAATTAGAATGATATTTACGATGATAAATTATTTCCCTGAATTAAATTCCATTGATTTAGATGTTGATATGAATGTTATTTAGCTGCTCATTGTCCCTGTTACTTCTGGAAGTGAGATTTTTGAAGCTTTCTTTTCTGTATCTGTTAGTTTTGTTGAGTATACTTTAACTGATAAGGTATTTAAATTATAAAGTTGATTGGTTTGTTACATGAAATTTTAAAGCTTTCAACCACATTAGTTAGGGACGATGAAGAGATAGTTCAAACGCAGGCCTTTATGCTTTCATTGCCTTGAAAGAAAGGCTAAGGGACTTTTGGGTTTGTGGCCAAGGTTTCCTTTTGTATGGCACTATATGTTAAATTTTCGCATAATAATGGAGTGATTGAGGGTGAGGCTTGGCGCAACAATAAGGTTGCAGTTTTGAGACTTGGAAGTCAAGAGTTTAAATCCTGAAACAGCTTCTCTGCTGGGGGGGGGGGAAGGCTATGTACAACCTTTCCATACTTAACCAAGTGGGAGCCTCATACATTGAGTCACCCTTTAATGGAGTTACTGACTCGGAATTTACTGATTGCTTTGATTTCTTCAATTTCTATCCCAATTCCCAATATATATTGTTAAGAATAATTTATGTTAATGATTGTAAATGATTTGATTTGATTGATTTGATTTGATTATAATCTTTTAAATATTTGATTGATTGTAATTTATCTTTTGGTCGTTGGGTTTTCAGCCTATAAATAAGCTCACCCTCTATTGTGATGCACAACTCTTATAAGACCGTTATTTCTTGTTCTCTGTAGTCTTTGTTGTGTCCATTTACTAGTGTTATTCAAGATGTTTAACATGGTATCAGAGCCATGGTTCCCACCTTGAACCCATATTCCCGCTTCCCCCAATTTTCCCCTTGACCGCCTCCACATGATGTTGACTTAATCTGCCTCCGCTTAGTCTCGATGGTTGCCTATCATTGTTGCCTTTGCTAGTTCCGCCTAACTGTCGATTTTGCCTTTGTTGGTTCCGCCTATCTCTTGATGTTGCCTCCGTTGTTCTTTGTTGCCGTTTTGTTGGTTTCGCTCCATTTAACCCTCTGTTGAACTATGAAAAGCTTAAAACTTGGGAGCTTTAGCTTGAGGGAGGGTGTTAAGAATAATTTATGTTAATGATTGTAAATGATTTGATTGATTTGATTTGTAATTGATTGTAATTTGTTTTTGGTCGTTGAGTTTGGCCGTTAAGTTTTTAGTCTATAAATAGGCTCACCATCTATTGTAAATTGACAACTCAATATATACAATCGTACTTTCTCTGTTTTTTATCTTTCTCCTATATTTTTCTGTACCCCGTTTATCTATTTCTCCAAGATGTTTAACATGGTATCAGAGCCATGACACCCTCCATGAGCAATCTCGTCTCCGCCACCTCCACCTCTGCCGCTACTCCTCCATTCTCTCCTCTTACTCCTCCGAGAAGAACCCTGAGCTCGTCCTCGACATCTGTCGCGTCGCTCTACGAGGTCGAATCCGCCACCGAGTCCCTCTTCCTCGTCATTGTCGCTCTCCAAGACCCGTCGTTGTCACCGTTGCCAGATCAATGCTCTTCTCCAAGTCTCCGATGTTACCTATCGCTGCCTCCGTGCAGTCTCCGATGTTTTCCGTAATCGCTACCTCCGTCCAGTCTCCACGAGCTTTCAGCTTGTCACAAGTGAAGGTTGTTAAGGGAAAAACAAGAGCGGAGCCAAGGACTTGTACGAAAAACATCGGGGACTGCACAGAGACAGCGATAGGCAACATCGGAGACTGC
This sequence comes from Nissolia schottii, assembly GCA_003254905.1. NCBI lineage: Eukaryota > Viridiplantae > Streptophyta > Magnoliopsida > Fabales > Fabaceae > Nissolia > Nissolia schottii. The sequence goes on from QANU01098877.1 coordinate 9,596, forward strand.
ATAGAGGCAGCGGCGAGCAACATCGGAGACTGGACGGAGGCAGCGATTACGAAAAACATCGGAGACTGCACAGAAGTAGCGATAGGCAACATCAGAGACTGCACGGAGGCAGCGATAGGTAACATCGGAGGCTTGGAGAAGAGCATTGATCTAGCAACGGTGACAACGACGAGTCTTGGAGAGCGACAATGACGACGAAGAGGGACTCGGCGGCGGATTTGACCTCGTAGAGCGGCGCGACAGATGTCGAGGACGAGCTCGGGGTTCTTCTTGGAGGAGTCAGAGGAGAGAATGGAGGAGTAGCGGCGGAGGTGGAGGTGGCGGAGACGAGATTGCTCATGGAGGGTGCCATGACTCTGATACCATGTTAAACATCTTGGAGAAATAGATAAATGAGGTACAAAAAAATATAGGAGAAAGATAGAAAACAGAGAAAGTACGATTGTATATATTGAGTTGTCAATTTATAATAGATGGTGAGCCTATTTATAGGCTAAAAACTTAACGACCAAAAACAAATTACAATCAATCAAATATTTAAAAGATTATAATTAAATCAAATCGTTTACAATCATAAATTATTCTTAACATATATATTGTACCATGCACTTCAAGACTTTTTTTGTCCCAGTGAGGTTTGGATTAAAGGTTCATAATGCAACCTAGGCAATTTGGTACTTCGTTAACAGTTTTGGAGTTTCATCATTGATTCCCTAGTTTTAATGTATGACTTGTGGTCATGATAACATTTGTATCCTAGTTGCACAATTAGGAAGGAAGAATACTTGATTGGATTTGGAAGTTTTGGTTTTGTCTATAAAGGATTCCTAGAATCAGAAGAGAAGGTCGTAGCCATAAAGGTAATAAACCTTCAAATGAATGGTGCTCATAAGAGTTTCGTTGCCGAATGTGATGGACTAAAGGTTATTAGGCATCGAAATCTTGTGAAGATTTTAACATGTTGCTCGAGCATAGATTATAGTGGCCAAGAATTTAAAGCATTAGTTTTTGAGTACCCAGGTCCTGAAAATGAAGATCAACCAAATACGTTAGACCTAGCTCAAAGATTAAATGTTCTTATTGATGTGGCTTCTGCATTACATTCATTGTGACATAAAGCCGAGCAATGTCCTTCTTGATGATGGCATGGTTGCTCACGTGATGGATTTTTGGATTAGCCAGGCTTGTCTCAATAATAAATGGCATCCCTCATAAGTAATCCAACGCAACTGATTAACGGCAACTGTTGGGTATGCTCCTCCAAGCATGATTTCTTATTATTTTATTGGTTTAAATAAGTTTTTAGTCTCTGTAATATTAAAAAAAATTGTGTTTAATCCTTAAAAAAATTGTTTATTTTTTGTCCTTACCATTAGTTGTAAACTATTTCGGTTAACGTGGCCATTAATTTTGTTATGCGACAAACTCTATTTTTAATATCCATTTATCCACATTCTCAACCCCAACCACTAACCCGACCCAATTTAAAAGAGAAAAAAAACCGAAAACCCCATTCTCCAGCCCTAATCTCTCTGCTCCCTTCAGAAACGAAATCCTCACCACTATCAGCCACCATCACCATTCCCTTGTTTAACAAAACACCTTGGCAGCCTTCTTGCAAACCATGATCAACCACACATACACTCATCATCATACACCATCCACAACGCCAAGCCCTCACCATCAGCGTCCCACAGCCACCTGAAATCAACCAATTCGAAAGGTAAACCAAACAAAACCAGCAAATCAGAAAACGGAGAGCAGAACCACAAATTGGCCACCCAATCCCTCACCACCGAAACCAAATCCTAAGCCCCAAATCACACACCCTCAGAACCCAGAACCCTAACCACCCACACAAAGCCACCACCATTGACACACATGCAACACTGAAATCGGAACCAAGAGAGGAGAAGAGAGACAGATCTGAGATTGAGAGAGGGAGATGGGATCGAGAAGAGGAGAAGAGAGACAAATTTGAGATCGAGAGGGGGAGATGAGATCGAGAAATGGAGATCGGGAGAGGAAGAGAGAAAAACAGAGCAAATAGGGAGTAAGATGAGATCGAGAGGAAAGGCAAGCCATTTCTGTGGCGGCGCTACCATCGACGGACAGAAGGAAGAAGAAGACAGAGGTGGAGAATAGTGGCGGAGGACGAGGGCGGATGAACCCACCAGCGGAAGAGATGGAGTCGAGGCATAGGTTGCGTCGAAATAGTCTCTAGCTCTAGATCTGGTCGGCGAGCCAACGAGCGACGATGGCTACAAGCAAATCTCTGCACGACCTTACCCAGTGCCGATGATTCACACAAACAAGGAAGTATAGGTAATAGGGGCGGTGAATTTCGTGGCGAGTGTGCCTCCTCCTGCACTGGCTGGCGCGATGTTCCCCAGGCTCGATGAGAGAGCGTCGATTTTGGTGCTATGGGGAAGCTTCTAGAAAAAGCTTAGGAAGTAGATGGAGGCTAGGTCATTTACCCTTAGGGACTGCCACTGCCATGGCAAATCACCGGCGGTGGCGGCTCTAGCACGTCGAGCAAGAGAGTGATATCGTGAGAGAGAGATATGAAAGCAAAAAGAAAAGAGAAAGCAAAAGAAAAAGAAAGAAAAGAGAGAAGATAGCAGAAATGGATGGTTTGGTGTTAGGGTTGGGTATTTGGGTATTGGAAATAGAGTTTGCCACCATGTGTCACGCCACCATCTATTATTGTTAGAATGTTATGTTGCAAACAATTGACAGAAAATGCAACATGTTTTAGAGTATGGAATAGGTTCTAAGGTGTCAACAGAAGGTGACATATATTCTTATGGGATTCTTGTACTAGAAATTTTAACTTGCAGAAGACCTATCGAAGAAATGTTTAACAATGGTGGCAATCTTACTAACTGGGGTTGGTCTAAGTGGTAAGCGGCTTGGTATCGCTTAAGTAAGGTCCCAAGTTCGAGACCTTGTGCACGCAGTTATTCTCGCTGGGAGACTCTCTCGCCATGGATACCGGCAACCTAAAAAAGAAAAAAAAAAAAACAATGGTGGCAATCTTCATGACTATGTGAAAATGGCATATCCAAACAACCATTTGCGGATTGTGGACTCGATGCTTCTGCCAAAACAATTACAGCAAAGAATAAAAGAAGAAGAAAAAGAAAGCAACAGCGAAAACCTGACCATCATTCATAAAAAAGAAGAGACGTGTATAGTTTCTGTGAGTAAAATTTTAGACTAAAGCCTTGACTTTGCCAGTAAAGTAAGAACAACATAGACCTTAGTGGGAATCTTTTTCAACTATTTAACCGGTGAACCACCTAGTTAACCTAAAATTGTCAAATCTATATGGCATGGATTAGAGATGGCAAGGCCTGGTTATATGTATGCTAAACAGATTTGGTTAGTGATTAACATACTAAGTTCAGACCTGGTTTGTAGCTAGTTCAGTAGTTTATCTGATAGCAATAATAAACGCTAAGGGCTTTACCTTTACTATTACAAACAAACCAGATTAACCCTAACCAAAATATAAGGGGAAAAAATCCAGATTATCCTTCCTTGAAGGCCAGAAATTTGAGTACCTAGAGTGCTTTTGTACAGAAATACTGTCAGGATAAGCCATTCTCCTAGCTGTTCCATTAAGGTTCTCAGATCCAATCAAAAAGGAAAATATTAGTTAAAAGGATCAAAGCTAATTGTCCACCATTGGAGATTGAAATATTAACTTACTCCAATTCTGTTAGAGATTGAAACTTGGAATAAAAGAATTGTTGTGAAACATCGAAAAGTGAACAAATCAAGCTCTGCCGTTGTGTTTCCAAACCCTAATTGGCTATTGCAAATTTGCAACTCACTCTCCTAACATAATGTCCATAACAAGGACAAATTCAACTGTGGATTTGTAATGTACTAGCAAAATCTGAGTACCGGGGCCATTGGTAACCATGCAAGCACTTCTTAGTACAGTCAAATACAAGTCAATAAAGACCCGAGGCTTGATAGCCTTTGGCATTCACTTTTCTGGTGAAGATAGCAACCATTTTTCAATGGGCAAAACTTCCTTCACACTTCAAATCTATATAGAACAGCCCTTTGTCATACGTAAACCAGTTAGCTTGTTGGTAAGCTATTTTATCTTTGTGTTCTGTTCTTATCTTTACTGGTACCTTCCGGAGGTTGTGACAGGAATTGCAGGACCCTCTGAATCTGTGCAACATCGACCTGGAATTTTTCAGCAATCTGCTGGACATCCATAGGCTCATTGTGATCATCAGCCTTGCCTTCATGTAGGAGGACAATGTGGCGTAACTGCGCTATATTCAAAGTGCCTGCAGCAACCGGCCTTTCTGCATAACTGCTAGAATCTGGTTTTGTATTTCGCAATTTTGGCATGGGCCTATTGTACTTTTCAACCAGAAACGCCTGTGACAAAGTTATCAAACTGTAAGATGAGCTTGTCCCAGTAAAATGTGCACTTAAAAGTAAAAAAAAACAAAGCCTAATGCAACCATTGCATAATATACAAGACCAGTGTGTTGAAAAGATTAATCAAACTTATTAGGTTCACTTGACACCGTCCTAGTATGATGACAGATACCATAAACCTACCATTGATGATGAATAGTTCAACAGGGTAAGATTTCTAAAGGTATATTAGTACATAAAGGTAACTAATATGACAGTATTTTAGGCAAATATCAATCCATAACATAGAGTCAAAGGCCGGATTATTGTCACACATTTCATTTCATCTAAAAAGAGATGAAGAAACCAATATACAACAGAAACAGGATTTCCTCAGTCTCTAATGCCAGTAATACATTCTTCTAAGCCAGCATACAGGCATCAACATTTAACGGCATTTAATTCAACTCTGGTACAGTTAAATTCTCAAAAAGAGTGGCAATTGAAACAACGTCAAATGTTAGAGTTCTAAGGGATAAATTACACACATCATAAGTTCATAAAATTTCTGTATAAACTTCAACTTTACATGAGGAGTAAAAACTTCTTGCATAAACTCACCTCACCCATCTCAGCTTTTCCCCCAGGCTTTGATGTAATTCTACCAACCATTTGACCAAGCATGGCATCATATTTGGGATCTCTTTCTTCCAAGACGTTGTCAACATTAACTCTCATACCACCACCTTAAGCCAAGAACAACAACAACACCATCAACCACAATGAAATACCATACTAGCATCATAACACCTCACACATCACCAGAATCATAAGCAATACCCACATACGCACGCATATCCCAAACTGACACAAATTAAGATGTAAGGAATCCTCACAGAGATAGCTACAGCCAACAAAGACCACAACATCTAGTAGTATGCTTTTAGTTTTAGCTCAATTCATCCCATTGTTTGATTGTAACAATTAAACTGTAATTGAAGGTTTTTTTTTGTCTAAACTTCTCACTACCCCATTTTCAAGCATACCCAAAACAAGATTATCTATTCCAAAATCAAAACTCTCATCTGGATACTGATAGTCACAAACCCCACATTCCTTATGGGTCTTATTCACCAATTCCTCAGCACAGTAGGAACTCATTAGCTACCTCGATTTCTGAGCTACCCACTAACATTTTTCCGTTTTCTAACGATGTAAACTAAGTGAAAGGAGCATAAATTTTCGCGATCCCATAACCTAACAGAAAAGCTTAAAACGTAGAGAAACACTTACTGGCGTCCAATTCGTCTTGTTCGCCGGCTTTCGAGATCTCCGCCGCATCGCCGGCGGAAGCTTTTGGCGGCGGTCGATGATCGATGGCGGGCTTCGGCTTGGATAGCGATGATGCGTCAGGTGTCTGGATTCTTCCAGATGCTCGACGAAATGCCTGACCCATCAGTACGCAGTTTCATATGCACGCCACACGCGGCCTTGTAGCTTGTTTCTTTCTCACAGACACACTCTCCGGTAAAATTGGAACTAACCAACCGTTTTGGCCACATAAGCTAATTAGGGTGTTTCACAAGTTTTGGAAAACGATATTATGGTGTATCAAACTTGTAGATTACGTTTCAGGTGTCCACCCTTAAAAATTGTACATTCAAGGTTCACCCTCATTAAATTGGTAGTAGCAAGTTAATAACAATTTTTATTTTATTTTATTTGTATATTGAATAATTGTAAAAAGTCAATTTTAACCCTCATCCACGATTAATTTTTTTTAAGCCATTACTAAGAATTGTTCAACAAAGAACTACCTCCCACCATCCCCACCTGTCCATGTCGATTTATAAAGACACTTCTTTCTTGCTAGTGACAAAAGTTTGATTTTTTGAGTCATTTATTAGTAGCACCATTTAGGTATAAAATATATGTAACATCATATAACCATAACACTAGTAGTCTAGTAGTTAAGTGTCAATCTCAAACATGGAAGGATGCTTACATGGAAGGGAATGACGTGACGGTTAACGGAGTGACGTGACAAGTTAAGTTGACCGAAATTGAAATTGAGAATAACTAAGTTCGGGGTTCATGTGTCTCGCTTGTTTACATAGAAGAGGTGATGTAGCAATTAACGTGTCACATCGTTTCGTTAATTGTCATGTCATCAACCATAGTTAGCGAAACAAACGAAATAGCTAACGTGTTCGATTTTTTGAATTGAAAAGGACGAAATTGTCTGAAAAAAGGTAAGAATAACAAAATTGACCGAAATCAAAATAAAAAAAAAGAACTAAATTTGGGGTTTTTTTCCAAAATTATTGATGTAACTTCAAGAAAACTAATGTAAGAAGAGTTTTATTTTTATTGTTGAGCCTGAGTAATGGCCGATTGAGACTTCTATCTCAATCGAAATGCTGGTGATTTGGCCAAAAAATTAAAAAAAAAAAACACAACTATGCATATTCCAAATCGAAAGAGCTTTGGTTACCGTAGGGGTGAACACGGGTTGAACCCAACCCGTCAATCCGACCCAATCCGACCCGCTCGAGTCGGGTTACGGCGGGTCAACGGGTCGGCGGGTCAAACTCGATAGATCCACTTAGTTAGACGGGTCGAGTCTCGGATTTGAACTTCTAAACCCGACCCGACCCGAGACCCGCATATATATCATAACATTTCACTTTCAGCTTCGTCCCTATCGCGACCCCCATTCCATTTGCTTTGTCCCCACCCACGACCCCATTCCATTTCTTTGCTACCCTGCAAGTTTGCCATTGCCGAGCACGCCGCCGGCCAGAAGCTTGTTGGCTCGGCTCCTTCTGGATCCCCGTCCCCTCCACCTCGCTTTCGCCTTCGCCTTCGTCTCTCGCTGCCACCAACCCTTCGTCTCCCGCTGCCAGCAGCATCGCCACCGCCTACCGTGTCCCTCGGACCTCCGCCAGGCCGCCACCGTTTCTCCACTCTCCAATTAGAAGGTTTGATTTTATTTTCCCTAATTTAACCCTAATTTTGATTTTTTATTTTCCCAAATTTTAACCCTAATTTCCTTTTCAATTTCTTTTCCATCTTCTTTTTCAATGTTCATCTTCTTGGTTTTGCTGTTTGCTGTTTGTTGTTCATCTTCTTCAATGTTTGGTTTTGCTGTTTGGTGTCTGTTTGCTGTTATATATATTTATACACACACACACACACACACACACACACACACACACACACACACACGTGCTGTTTGGTTTTGTTGTTTGGTGTGTGTGTGTGTCTGTTTTATAAGAGATGTTTCAGACTATGGAATTAAATTTGGCGTAGGGATTCAGGCTGTTGGGTTTTGCTGTTTGGTGTGTGTGTGTGTCTGTTTTATAAGAGATGTTTCAGGCTATAAAATTAAATTTGGCATAGGGTTTCAGGCTGTTTGGTGTGTGTGTGTCTATTTTATAAGAGATGGTTTAGACTATGTTATTCATTACTTAAATTTTGAATTGTTAAAATATGCTTGTTTTAAATTAAAAAAATAGATTTTTTAATTTAAAATATAGGTGTATTTTTTAAAAGAATAATAGCTTTTTTATTTAAAAAAATAGATTTTTATAAAAAAAAATAAAATTTTCAAAAAAAAAGTTTTTTTAAAAAAAAGGACGGGTCACTTGCCGACCCGTGTGAACCTACCCCACTCTAGACGGGTTGCAGGTCTGGCGGATACCCATAAAAAATTTATAATTTTTACTCCCGGCACTGTGACACGGGCGGGTCCTACCCGACCCGACCCGTGTTCACCCATAGGTTCCGGAGTCACCCTCTCCAAGCTGGTTCTGTTCAAGACCTCACAGAAGCCTCCCACTCAGTCTTGGCCTTGTACAGGATCTCTGACACCAAAAGGTACCCACGGCATCATCCAGCAGAAGCTGCTTTCGTGCGATTCCCACCAGAGAGGTCTCTCTCGAAGTCTCAATTTTCGCTCTCAAAAATTGCTGCTTCCTCTCACATTGTTCGCGTTGTGACAAGACAAGGAACCCTAGATTCCTCAGTCAAAGCTTGGAGAGCAGCATAATCCCCTTCTTACCCATTGGTGAGTAGCTTCCCAGGCTTCTTCCTCTTACATACTTTCGCTTCTATAATTCACCACTGTGACTCACAACCATTCCTCAACAACATGTTTAACTCCCACCACCGTTGCCGAACCCTTCTCTACC
>QANU01098899.1:0-22876 GCA_003254905.1 Nissolia schottii
TAAAACCAAACATGCTATTAACATTTCAATTCAAAAGATCACCTTCTGTTGGTCTGAGATAAAGATCCATCTGTTTGTCTCTAGGCTGCCAATATCCCCAAGCAGATTTGTCAGGAACCAATTCCAGCTCTCCTTGGTCTCCATCTCAACCACAACAAATGACAACGGAAAGCATTGGTTGTTTGCGTTTCTTGCAACTGCTGTAAGCAGTTGGCCTTTATACCGGGTCTTTAAGTGGTATTCATTAAGACCTATGAAGGGTCGACAACCAGCAAGAAAACCACTTTTCCATCCCTCTAGGCACATGTAAAAACTCTCAAACCTCAACATCAACATACGTCTAGTCTCACCATCTGAACGATTTACTCCTACTGGAAGGTCATTATTAGCAAGGTGCAAGAGACATGTATTGTCACGACATGCCCTTTTAAGTTCAACAATGTATCTCCACAACAATGCATATTAGGCACCTTCATCTCCTTGGACCATCTCCTTCACAATGTGTCTTGCCTTGAACGCCATTCAACGTGAAACCCCACATTGGTATTTGGACTTCATCTCATAAGCAGCGTCCTTGATTGACACCTTTTTTCTGCACTTCACCCTATCTACCAATGCCTTCGCTACAAATGTTGTTTTCACATTTTTATTTTTATAAACCAACCAACAAGAATAGTTCCCTTGTAATGTCTTGATCCTACTACCCACCTTACTAAAAAAACACGTGAAGTCACATATATCCTTGCTTTTGTAAACAACCCTAACCCTCCATTTGTCATTCCTAACCCATTTCACACTTCTATTGTTTAGAATAGGGTGCTCTAACAAAGCCTTTTTGAATTGTTTCAATGACGAAAACTTCATGTTCAACTTGAATTCAAATGGTGCATACATGTCCTCTGCTCTGAACTTAACATATCTTCTCCTACCTTCCACAATTTCATCATCCATTTCAATTCCTCTTCATCAATTTCATCATCCGAGTCATGCATACCATTATGTATGCTATCATTCCACATATCATCTACATTTATCTGCTGCTTCTTTTTTTTACCTTTTTAGTTGTTTTTCCTTTTCACTGCATTCCCAATTGGTTCATCTGAGTCCCATCCATCCCAATCATCACTATCATTTTGCATGTCTCTTTCCTCTTCACTATCACCAAATATCATGCCATGGTATTCATCATCACTTTCACCGCCGCCTTCATCATTGTCGCCATCAGAGGTAAGCGGATCAATGTTGACATTTTCTTTTCCCTTTCCCTTGTCTCTTTGTGCAATAGTTTTGTTCTTCTCCTAATCATTCTGCACCTTACATACCTTACATGTTAAAACAAACAGATCATTATTATTGTGCCTAAAATTACCTCTTCAATTGCATCAACTACATCGGAATGGTCTACCTTGTCGTTTGCCTTCTCCGTGGCATTAGCCTTGGTCTTGCCCTTGTCCTTCTCCTTTGCCTTATCCTTCGCACTATCCTTGGCCTTCTCTTCCCTCGCACTATATTTTTCAACTTGGGTCACACACTTACCCTGATCATCATCATGAGCACCTTCTAACTCAAACACGACCTCTGACACAGAAATGATGTGCTCCACATACACATAAACTTCACATTTGTGTTTTATAGCATAATTGCCCATCCCTATTGCATGTGAATCATCTGTGATAGATGACAATGAGTGCCAGAACCCGGAACTCTCGACCATAATAGCACATCATTGCTATATCCAAGCCTTCTCACTTCATTCAGATACTCAAAATAAGACTACTGATCAATACCTAAGTCGTGCATGACTTCTACTTCACCCACATATTTTACTGGAGGCCTTTTATCAATCTTACCCCCGTGGTGAAAAACTACAGAAAAAGTCATCCTGAAATAATAGAAATGGCTCAAATTCAAACACATAACATAATATACATGACAAAGCCCTAATACCAGCACGATTTCAATGTTTAGTAGCAAATAAATTAATATTTCACAGGGACCAAATGTCAATGACATCACAACTTTAGTGTTCAATTGCAAAATAATTCTCATGGACCGAATGTCAATAACAACACAATTTCAGTGTTCAATAGCAAATAAATTAATATTTCTTAGGTACCAAATGTCAACAACAACACAATTCCAGTGTTCATTCAGCCTGTTCTCAAGGTTTAACCCCATGCTTATGTCCCCACAAGCATTATTTAACTTCAAATAATCAACTTGCAACAATATTCTAAACACAAAACCAATTAAAAAAAATGCACCTCGCGTGACTCTGACACACTGTCCCCAATCAGTGAAGGTTTCAAAATGTTGGATGTTGGTTTTGGTCCCCACCACCCTGTGTATAAAAGAAACAAATGTGTGAGAATAAGTGACAGAAACAAAAAGAACCTATGAGAAAGAAAGTGAGAAAGAAACATATTTGGTGAAGAAGCACATACTGCCGATGAGAGAAGGGACCCGCAATTTGGGTTTGTCACGACGGCGTCGTGACAGAGAGGAGAAGGGTATGGGTTTGTCACGGAGAGAGGGTGGTTGAGAGTAGTGGGCTCACGGCGGTGTCGTGACAGAGAGGAGAAGGGCGTGGGTTCGTCACGGAGAGAGGGTGGTTGGGAGGGGGTTGTCATAGTAGCGTCGTGACGGAGAGGAGAAGGGCATGGGTTTGTCACGGAGAGAGGGTGGTTGAGAGCTGTGGGCTCACGACGATGTCATGATAGAGAGGAGAAGGGCATGGGTTTGTCACGGAGAGAAGGTGGTTGGGAGTGATGGGCTAGAGATTTGGGGAAGAGAATAGGGTGGTTGGGTTGAGAGAAGAGGGTGGTTGTGAGAGAAAGATGATTGTTTAGAGAAGAGAAGAGAGGAGGATGGAAGGATCGTGGGTGGGTTTGGGTTTGAGTTAATTTTTTTTTTAAAAAAAATTGAAAAATGGTTTGGGTTTGGGTTCCGGGTTGGATATGAGTTTAATTTAAAAATTGGGTTATGTCACGTGGCGAACTTAATGGTCGCGTCAGCACCGTTCAACACAAACTAATGGCAGAGATTAAAAATGAAACAATTTTTTTTTACAATGACTAAATTCTAACAAAATTTTTTTAAGAACCAAATACAAACTTTTTAATATTACAGAGACTAAAAATTTATTTAAGCCTTTATATAATTAATTAAGTAGCGCTTATGAAGACAATGGTACTCCTAATTAATTAGCACTAATAGATTTAGTTTTACCAACGAGGAAAGCATATGGAACATGTACAAGAGGAGAGATCAACCCTTTAAATTCTCATGATAAAACTACCATATTTTACAATTTTACTATTTCAAAGGAAACTTATTTCCTAATTTCTAATAATCTTAATTATTTCTTCTCCCTCTCCCTTGTCTCTGACACACTAAAAGTTGGGTTTTGCGAAGAACTGTCATGTCACAATTTCCAGAAGCTACAACTTTTGGAGCCAGCTTTGAACCAACCTCGTCAGTCGTCACCATTTGGATTTTTGCCAGAAGCGTCACTATCACCCTTCTATTTGGATTGTGACAGCTTGAAATGCGTGATGGCTTCGTCAATTGACTTTTCCAGATCACGAACCGAGCTGATGCTCCTCCTGAAAGTGGCGGCCTTCAAACCGTTGCACACAAATGAGCCAAACGAAAACGATGATGAGTTAGAAGATGAAGCATAAGAAGATGTTGTTGCTGCTGCCGCCGACGCCCACGGATACGAACCCTTGGAAGAGTAATGTCGCTCGAGCCACGATTGCTTGACCGGTTTAGTCCTCTCGGTAACAGGATCGGAAGGGATTTGAAATTGACGATGCTGAGGTGGATCCACGTTTGACGTACTGAATCGGCGGGAACGTGAGGCAGAAACAACGTTATTAATGTCATTGCCTTCGATAGATGAGTGCAACCACACCTCGGCTGCTATGGCATTAGCATTGGGATTGACATTAGGAGGAGTAGTGTTGTTGTTGTTATAGCGGCGCTTCTGAACCGTCTCGAGAGGAAGGAGCTTCCCCTCGTGAAAGAGCTCGTCGGCTGTGGAAGCAGTAAACTGTTTCTCCTCATTGCGAAACTCGAAGTCTATGTTGGGGGAAGAACCCATCTCCGTAACCAAGTTGATGTATTCTTGGTCCAAATTAAGCAGCCAATCGTTCAATGTGGCCATTTTCATGTGATGGCTATGCACTTTGCTTTCTGCGGTTTCTGTTGTCATATTTTGTGTTGTGTTTGTGTGTCAGGCGGACAGATGGAAATCAGACAATATGGGGAAATTGGGCTTATTCAAGGGAAGAGGCATATTGTTGTTTTAAATGAAGAATGAAGACGCTTCCAAAGTTTACTGTATGTATTTTCACATAAAAATGTTAAAACGTCAAAGTCTTTGTCCAAATTTAATTGATATGATATGTATAGTAAATTTTATATTAATAAGTATGTTATATTATTTTATTTTATTCAACTATTATTTTTATATTTTCTTCCATATTTAAATATATTTTATTTATATTAAAATTACGAATAATGCTAGACGAATAGATTTTTTATTTAAAAAAAATAAGGATGTTAGTTGAATGAAATATAATATTATCTCTCACTTATCAATCTAAAGTATATTCCGAATGAATGTTACATCTTTCTAACAATTAAATTTAGATAAAAAGTATGGCAATATAGCATTTTTCTAAAATTAATTTCTATAAGCAATTTATCTATATGTTACTGATAGGATCTGGACCAGGCCTCTTATTAATTTGGGCCCCTATTGTTACACATTAGAAATGTATATTAGGAGAGGATTAGGAGAGGTAAGGGGGTATCTTCTGAAAAATTAAGGTCACGGTAATTTATTCAAATTGTCTTTTAAGTGGTAATGTGAACCACTGTATCATTTTTTATTGGCTTACACTTTATTTATTATTAAACAACATTTTAATAAGTCATACTCAAATAAAATCTCATTTAATAATGAGTTAAATTAACAAGTGTCTAAACTTAAAATAGAATGATTTAATGTTTTTAATATTTTTAATTTATTAAACATTTCATATTTTTATTTTTTATTACAAAATTACTTCTTATAAATTTATTACCAGATGTCCTAATAAAGTCCTTTAATAATAAATAAATAAAAAGTGATAATTTAGTACGATGTTGCGCATTACATAATTACAAATATCATACCTTATTAAATAAAGGCCAACAAAAAAAATAAAGAACAAAACATGATTTATGAACCTCATGGTCCCACACGCGTTCAAAACCGTCATAGCTGTCAATGTGGCAGCCACTCCATTATTAAACCATTACCACACACAAACAGGAATACAACACGCTCCACCTCTCTGCCTGCAAAAATTATATACTATCATTTTTGTTTTATTTAGTTCAGTGCATATCAAAAGCCAACTTTTTATACCTAAATAAATGCCTTTTGATTTTGATTTTCTGGGTCAAAATAATCCGATGGACTTAACCTTATGTCCAAGTCGGCAACAGAATCAACCTCAAATCGCATTCCCTTTTAGGCCACAACCATTTCTAATAAAGCCCTTTGTTAATTCAGCCACCAATAATTTAACCCCCTTTTCCTCGAAAAATTCAAATTGAACCCCCCTAGTTTCCAATTAATGATCCTACCAACTGCGATTAATATCGGGGATAGAACAATGGAACAAAATTATACGTTTTTATATCTAAATAAAACGGTAATAGAAGGGTCAAAAAAAAATTTGTTCAAAGAGATATGAAATTAGATTATGGAGCAACAACAATTTTTTCTATATCTATCATGTGTCTCAGCCCCATGTGCTAATGGTAAACAGAGCCTGTTAGACGCTACTAATGAAACAACCTGATAGAGGAAAAATGATCCACCATGACTGCTGTTAGTGTTGTCATATAAAGCAACAAGAAGCACTGAAGAAAAAGACAAACACAAATCAACACCAACAACAAAGCCAGTAACAAAAGGACAAAATTGCCTAAATCCTCGCCTCATTCCTTAATTATGTCAGTGAAATTTCAATATTTACTTGTTGAAAAAATAAAAAAATATTTTGTGATTAACAATTTTGATATTTAATATGAACTCAATTATAATAATTATTATTAACGGTAGACACCTGATATATAAAAAAAAAAAACCAAATAAAAAAGAAGAAAAACATTTTCCATTTAGTGACTCTAAATTCTAGAACCTCCATTCATTCATGTAAAACAGAAAACACAGTCTTCTCTTCAATTCTCACCCCCAAATGGGTATCCCAAAAAACCTGACCTCCTTTCTTCTTCTCTTAATCTTGTCAATTTTCATAACCTTAACCTCATCTGCGGACACCACAAACTTAGTGTACAAAGGCTGCGCGGACCAGAAGGTTCAAGACCCATCAGGTTCTTACACCCAGAACCTGAGAACGCTCTTGAACTCTCTGGTCGCGCAATCTCTGCAGAAAGGTTTCGCCGCCTCCACTTCCGGCGACGGCGGTAAGTACTCCGTCGCCGGAGCTTACCAATGCAGGGGCGACCTCTCTAGCTCCGACTGCTACAGCTGCGTCAGCAGGATTCCCGACATGCTCGGGAAGCTCTGCGGCGGCGACGTGGCGGCGGCGAGGGTCCAGCTCAGCGGGTGCTACCTGAGGTACGAGGTTGGCGGGTTCAAGGAGGTGCCGAGGACGCAGCTGCTGTACAAGGTGTGTGGGTCCAAGAAGGCCGGCGGTGGGTTCGAGGAGACGAGGGAATCGGCGTTTGAGATGGTGCAGAACGGCGTGAAGGGTAACGGCGGAGGATTGTTCTACACGGGGAGCTACCAGTCGTTGTATGTGTTGGGGCAGTGCGAGGGTAATTTGGGAAATGATGATTGTGGCGATTGCGTGACGAGTGCTGAGGAACAGGTTAAGGGTCAGTGTGGTGACTCAATTTCTGCTCAGATTTATCTTCAGAGTTGTTACCTTAGTTATAGCTTTTACCCCAATGGAGTTCCCACCATGTCTAATTCTTCTCCAGGTAAATTAAATGGATCAGAAGCTATTTATTTCGGACTAATTAATTAATTGTTAGAATAATGTGGGAAAGGAAAAAAAATATTGAGTTGCAATGTGATCTGTTTTATGTTATTATTGTGAGTTTTTGTATGCTCATATAACATATTTAATGTATGCTTTAAAAGTGTTATTTATCATTAATTTTGATTTGTAATAGCATAAAATAGATAATGTTCTTGAAACGCATGGTCTAGAATGTCTCATTTTTGAAGTGGTGGTATGGGTTATTTAATTTGTGTCATTGGTTTTAAATGGGGGGGGGCATGCGGTTGGGAAGATATTCATATGATTCTCGCTGGGGTATGTCACTTTCTATTTTTTTCAGATTTCTCAAATTGGTATTTGGCGAAATCATGATAGGATGAATTTATTCATTAGAAATGAAAACCTTTGTTTGCATAGTCTTTGAAAAGGTTTAAAATATGTGTAGAATTAGTCCTGTATGATTGTATTTAGTATCAAAGACACACAGACTGTATGAGTGTGTTTTAAATACTCACTAAAGTTAGGATATAAAATTTTTGGTTTAAAGGACATAGAATTTGGGTTTAGAAGGACAAAAATTTCTTTGTCTTATCTCGAATTCCAAATGAAGCCGACATAAACTAGTTTTAACTTTTAAATATGATTTATTTATTTAACTCAACTCCAAAATTTCAGAATCTATGAAAAAAGTTTTAATTTCTTAAAAATTAATTAATGTAAATATTTTTTGTTCAGGATCAATTTAGAGTTTTACTATGATTTTAATAAAAGGCTGCTGTATATTTTGTGTGTTGATTGGATCAACAGGGTCTGGGGGACACCCACACACACAGAGGACTGTGGCTCTTGCAGTTGGAGGGTTTGCAGCACTTGGATTCCTCGTTGCTTGTTTGTTATTTCTCAAGTCGACATTCAAGAAAAAGGGAGGGAAGCGATGATGCTGGATTAGCTTATTTGTGTACATTCCTAATTTAATTCCTCTATGTTGATTCATACATATAGATCCATCTAGCTAGTTCTTAACAACATCTTAGGTCTATATATATATATATATATATATGTAATATACTTTGGACCTTTGTATAGCTCTGATCAAATCAAAGGGGTTGGTTAAAAGGAAACTTATTATTTTGTTATTTGCTACACTTATAATTCATTTGAGATTTGAGATTTGAGATTTGAGATGGGTGAATCCTCTGATTTGCGGGACACAAGTTTATTATTGGGCGGTGTGTTGTTAGATCTGTGTCCCCTCCATATACATACAGCTTTGGCATTGAGATGAGACATTTGATTTTTTTCATAGCGTTAGGCCCCTACATCCCTCCCACTATATATATAGTTGCTACTTTTACTTGCCATGCATAGCTGCATTAATCAACAAAGTTGAATGCTGATAATAGATGGTTGAGTTTATTAAACATTTAGTTAATAATTTAATTTTTAGTAACGTGAAAGAAAAAAAACTTTATTAAAAGTAACATATTTATTTCGATAATCTTAAATTAAAAAAAGGATTAATCGTTATCGACGGAGAATAGCTTCCTAATAATTATAATAATAAAATATGACAGTGATAGGAGGCAAAAGAATTGAACGTACAAAGTATAAACTCATAATGCATTATATGGTCTATTTGTCATAATATACTATACCACATTGGGAAGATTATTCTTTTATCGGCTTTCTGGCATGATTTGTTATTTATTATTATTATTATTATTATTCATCATTGGATCAATGTGTTCTTTTTCTATTATGAGGATATAAAAGAAAATCTACAGTGCCATAGTCATTGATTATCGACTGTTGCATATGCCGCCACAATGAATTGGTTTATAGAAAAGGTTGTTGCACATGCACACGTCTATGGTGCACAAAGTCTTCATAAAAAAAAGAAATTGAGGGCCTGAGCAATTTTCAACTGTAATTTGAAATGTTGGATTAAATAATTCATTCCCTAATTCAAAGTTTGTGAAACGTTTAATACTTGGATTGGAAAGTGAGTAGTATATATTTCTCCTTTTTGGCACATAAAATGAGTAGTATTTCTCGATGTAATGACAAATGTAATATGCCATTAACTTGTAGACTTGTAGTCATCAATTTATTAATTTTATCCAATAATCTTCATTTAATTTTGTTCAGGATTATAGTAAATTTGCTCTGGTCGATTAGTATTTTTCTAATGTAATGAGTAAAGAGATGCATTGAGAGTATTGGGATTGTGTAATAAGCTATTTTGCATTTCAAATAAATAATTATGTAGACACATAAAAGCTTAAGGAAAATTACTTCCACATTTGCATTTTCTCATTGGACGTCCCTTTGCATCAGTCTCTAGAAGCAGTGTACAATAGTAGATTTTATAATGTTACCGAATTGCAATTTTCTCTTAGCCATTAAGAAATAATGATGAGTGCTCTTAAAAGGTGTGACCAGCCTATACGTCCATTACACCTTTCACTTCTTTTAAAATTTTAAGCCCTTATTAAGTCATGAGAAACACCAGACACAAAAGCATGAAAATAAAGAATAAAAGGGGGGAAAATAACATCGAGATCAGCATTATTAAAGACGTAATGTCACCTACCACTAGAAACACATGCAATTGTACAATGATTTCTTTATGGCAGAGAAGTTCCTAAAATAAACACAATAGGGATTTATAAAAAGAAAGAGGATATGAGCTGGTAGTAGAAAGCAACATATCAGCCGCCAATAAAACCATAATTGGTAATGGGAAGGTGGGTTCACATAAAATATTAATTGTTATATTTTGTATACTTTCTTCTAATTAAATTAATTTATATACATAAGACCTTTTAAGTAATAAGTGAAATAAGTTTAATGTGGTATTGTTATGGCTTTAAAAAAATTATTGAACTCTTTAGACTCTCTAGAAGTTACTTTTAAAAAGTTATAATAGAATTATTTAGTAAAATAATATAAAAATTGTTGTCAATAAATATAAGTTATAAGAATGGTGTTGAGTAAATATATCATTAATTTGATTTTAAAATACAAAATAATTATAATAGATATAAATTGTAAAAGATCATTTTTATTTTAATGTTTTATTAATCATTGAATTACAAAATAAAAAATTTATTAAAATTAATATTATTTGAATCTTTGAAAATTTTGAAAAGGCATAACCAACTCTAAAAAACCTATTTTGAGAGGTCTTAAGAGCACTCATAACTCTTAAAAGTCCAGAACGAAAGTTCTTTAATTTTTTAATCACCAAACACAAAAAATTAATTTTTGTTTTTTGAAAGCAAGAACAATTCCTCAAAAAGCTTTATCAAATCAAACTAAAGTTAATTAATTTTGCTTATATAATAAGATTTGATTAAATGATAATCTAAAATAACTTTATAATTTCAATACATAATAATTAAATTCCTATAAAATATTAAAATTATATTTGTACAAGAATTTTGAAAAAGTAGTAGCATAGTTAGGGAGATTTTGCAGAGAGTGCTAATGATTGATTCAATGGAGGTAGACAATGACATAAACGGCAACACATAAAGGGACAGGTGTAAACCTGGTTTAGTTGTAAGAGGAATGGTCAGCCAGGTATACGAAACAAAAACCTAAACACACGCTGGAGACGGATACAAACACTAAAACGAATTTTGCTTAAAAATAACATAACGGATAAAGAGGGATAGAGCCAATAATGGCATAACCAAAACCAGCTATTGTAATTGTTATGTATCAAAGTGTGAACCTTTCCTTTGGATTTTTGACTTTGTATTTGTGCCCTCAAGCCTACAAGGCAATAGCTATTCAATAACGCTTAGGTGAGTTCCACGCATCACACTACAAAGAAATTTCGCCCTAAGGTCCAAACTTGCATTTTTTTTAAATACAAGTCCGTCAGTTACTAACGGTTATAACTATTTTTGACACACGAGATGAATTTATATGGTATTATGTTTGTCATAGACCAATTTAAAAGTTTATTCTTAAAAAGATTAAGTTTCAACCTAATATTTGAAAAATGTATCAATGTCCTAAATGATCCATGAAAAAAAATGCCAATTTGATTTCCTAAAGTGTCGTTATAGTCTCTAAAATTTCAAAATGTTGTCCTCATTAGTTTTAAAATTTTAATTGGGGACAACATTTTAAAATTTTAAGAATTAAATTGATATTTTATTTTTTTTGGAATCACTTAGGCTTGATTTGGTAATGCTATGACTTTTCAAAAGTTGCTCAACCTTTTGGAGTCTCTTAAAGCTACTATTGACAAGCTACAGTAATATTGTTTAGTAAAATAGTACAAAAATTGCTCTCAATAAACAGAAATCATATGAATAATGTTTGATAAATATATCATTAAGTTATTTTTAAAATATAAAATGATTATAATAAATATAAATAGTAAAAAATCATTTTCATTTTAATGTTTCATTAATTATTGGCAGAAAAAATTGTATTTTCATTAAAGTTCAAAATCATTTAAATCTTTTTAAATTTTAAACTTTTATTAAAAGTTTTCAAAAGTATTTTTGGCTCTCAAAAGCTAAGAGCAAAAGCTTTCTAAATTTTTTATTTACTAAACACAAAAAATTAACTTGTACTTTTTGAGAATAAGAGTACTTTCTCAAAAGGTTTTACCAAATCAAGCCTAAGATTATGGAGACAAGTTTTTAGGGATAATTGGCACTTAACCCTTCATAAAAAATATCAAGATTCATCCTTTTAATTAAAAAAGCAAGCAGATCTTCTTGGGCTGACCAAACATTAATTCAGAAAAGCCCAAGAGATACCAAGAAAGCAGCATGGGGCCTTTTGAGAGTAACCATTTTCTGGTGTCATGCTGAATGTAATGTTGTCACACTCTGCCACGAAACCTAGAACCCTTTAGCCACGATGCCGCTAAACGAAAGCCCATTGATGACTTTACATCACAGATTGAATAGCCATTGTCCGTGACGGACGTCGTCAGATCTAAAAGGCGCACCATACGCTACAGAGCCGCGAGCACAACCCACTTCTCCGCTTATATAAAAGACACCCCACACCTCGCGTTTATGTGCCCTACCTCGCAATTTTCCAGTTTCAATTTCGTTTTCGGACTCGAGAGGCTTTCTATTATCTGCGACGAAGCCGTTCTTCTCGCCCTTCAGGTACTTTGGAATGCTCTTCCCACTCTCGATTAGGGTTTAGACTCTGAAACCCTAGGGATTTCCACTTTATTGGAACTAGAAACACCTCTGAGACTTGTTTGTGTAGCTCTTTGTTTGAATCCAAATGCTGTGTTCTGGCGATGCCTGGATTTGATTATTTGCTGCTGTTGATCTTGCATTTCATAGAAGTAGCTGGAATTCTTGTTACCGTTATTTTATGATGTGTTCGCAATGCACTCCTAGCGTTTAGGAATACACCTTTCAGTTACAATTTCGCGTTTGAAACCTTTGCATATCTGTTTAAGCGGATGAATTATCTATTTTACTCTTTCTGTAACGGGAAATTGTTCTTGCAAGGTAGTTGTGATGAGAACAACGATGCATTGTGCTAGTTTTGGAGGTTCTTCTAGTTAAAATTTTCAGCAGGAATACGAGTGCGATACTATTGGTTGGGTGATTTCTGAGTGTTCTTTTTTTTTTTTTTTTTTTTTTTTTTATCAGATTTTTAAGTGAAGGTGAAACCAGTCTATTCGAGCATGGCAGATAGTGAAACAGTAGTTGCTGAAGCACCTGCAGCTGAGACTTATGCTGCTGCTGCTACTGGATATGCTGACTCTGTCCCAAATCCTAATCCTGAGGCAGCTCCTACAGCTGGTGAGCCTGCTGGAGAGGCTGCTCAGTCCAATTCAACTTATGTGTTTGGTTATTCTAATGCTAGTGATGGGAATGCATACGCCGGGGATCCTAATTCAGTGCTACAACAAGCCCAATTCAATGCAACAGATGCTTCGAAGCAAGATGCTGGAGTGACTGGTGCTAATGATGCCTCCAGTGGGGCTGGAAATGCAGTTACAGAGTCTACTCAAGTTTCTGACTACAATTCGTCTGTGAATGGCAGTGCTGTTGGTGCCGGGGAAAATCCGATGGGACTTGAGAATGGGAATGCATTGGAGAACATTGATGGGCCGGCTGATGAGAAACAGCTTGCAGATGGTTATGGTATGCTATTTTCTGTCACCTCCTCTCAATCCTTACCAATTTATGATGTGGCCTATTCATTTGTTTTCTCACTGTTAGCAGCTTCCATGTCTGCTGAAGAAGACCGACTGTGGAATATTGTAAGAGCGAATTCTTTAGATTTTACTGCTTGGACTACCTTGATTGAAGAGACAGAGAAGCTGGCAGAGGTTTGTTGCACTAAAACTTCAGAATTGAATTACATGTTGTGACGTTTGTACTTAGTATTTGCGTAATTCAGCTTTGGCACTGGCTAGAAGTTTTTGTCATGTCTGTTTCAGTGGCACTGTCAACTTCAAGTTTTATGATGCATTGTTTTGACTCTTGTTTGAATGTCATTTGAGTTGTAATTGAATATTGGAGATTATATTGCTTATATTTTTTTTTTGGGGTAGAGTTGGATGGAGGGATGGTCATCTTGTCTCTGGTTATTAGGTTTTTGTGTATGTATTTGTATGTGATGATAAGATGAGGCAATACAGAGGTCTTGTATATATAATAAGATTGATTTCTGGTGTTTTGAGTTTTGTTGAATTTATGATATGCTTGCAATTTTTGATTGTATATGATTTGTTCAAAGGCATTGAACCATCTATATTGTTCATAAAATATACTTATATGTTTTCTTTTGTATTCTTAATAAAAAATGTCTTTATTGTACTTCTACATGTGAAGCTTTTTGGGGTGATATATTTGGTATTTGGTTTTCCTAATGGACAATGAAACTATGACAGTTCTGTGTTTTGTGATTCCTTTGAATGTTTTTTTTTATAGAAAAAGTAATCTATTAGTTATACCAACATTCCTTTTTTTCTCTTTTACATTCTGTGGATACTTAATATTCTTGCAATTGATGCCAACTTAATGTTATGTATTTTATACTTCTTGTCCATGCGGTTCTGATACTTGCAAGACTCACTCTTTAATAATTTTGTCATTGAAGGATAACATTTTGAAGATTCGAAGAGTTTATGATGCTTTTCTAGCAGAATTTCCCTTATGTTATGGTTATTGGAAGAAATATGCTGACCATGAGGCACGTCTTGGTTCTGTTGATAAAGTTGTTGAAGTTTATGAACGTGCTGTCCAAGGGGTTACATATTCAGTGGACATGTGGTTGCATTATTGCATATTTGCTATAAGCACATATGGGGATCCAGATACTGTGCGTAGGTAATGGATGCTTGATTATTTGCTATCTCCTTTCTTTTCTTTCTTTTTTTTTTTTTTTAAACTTTCCTTAATGTATTGGGAAATTTTAATCTGATTTCTCATTCACTAGGCTCTGGTGTATTTCGCTTGCTTTCTAACCTAATTTCAGAAATCGTGGGACAGTGATATCTCTTTATGGCGGAAAAGCTTTGATAGGATTGCATGTCAGAATGTTTTCCATTCTGATGTCAAAATCCTTGGTTTTGAGCCCACATCATGGGGTAGTTTGAAACATTAGGGCAATTTTTCCTCAGTATACTTTTGCATTTGATTTTGAAATTCAAAGTTCTGTAGTTTGTTATTTTGGAATGGTATCTGTCTTTAACTTTGACACACTGAGGTGCATCAATATGCAAATTGCTGCTGGGAAGATCTCGTCTGGTTAATGGCTAAGATGGCCTCTAAGACTGCTCCATTTCTCGGACATAGTATGATTTTTTGCAGGAAGGTAAATGCAGCGTTTGGATGTCTTATATGATGTTACGAGTGATTTGTTTGTTCCCCTTGACCACTAGTGCTGCTGTCTCCCATATATGGATGTGCATCAGTAAGTAGATGCTTGTAGTCGCATATTAACCACAACTGTGTCCTTATGTGTCAGGCTTTTTGAACGAGGGTTAGCTTATGTTGGAACAGATTATCTTTCTTTTCCTCTTTGGGATAAGTACATTGAATATGAGTACATGCAGCAAGACTGGGCCCGCCTAGCCATTATCTACACCAGAATATTAGAGAATCCAAATCAGCAATTGGATCGGTATTTCAGCAGGTGATTACTTGTTTTAGAATTATTATTCCCCTGTTAATGTTTAAAATATAATGATAAATGGTTCGTGGTTTTCACTTTTACTTCTTTTTTGGGTAATACTTCATGGTGAAAATGGTGTTGCAGCTTCAAGGAGTTAGCTGGAAGTCGACCTTTGTCAGAGCTACGGAGTGCTGATGAATCCGCTGCAATGGTTGGTGCTATTTCAGAGGCTGCTGGCCAAACTACTGAGGGAGAGGTTCGTCCTGATGGTGCAGCGAATTCTCCTAAACCTGTAAGTGGTGGATTAACAGAAGCAGAGGAGTTGGAGAAGTATATCGCCGTTAGAGAAGAGATGTATAAGAAAGCTAAGGAGTTCGATTCTAAGATCATTGGTTTTGAAGCAGCTATCAGGAGACCTTACTTTCACGTACGGCCACTCAATGTTGGAGAGCTTGAAAATTGGCATAATTATTTGGATTTTATAGAGAGGGAAGGCGACTTAAGCAAGGTAACTGAGCTGGTTTCAAGGGTGCATTCTTTCTGTTCCTAGTTTTTTCTGACATAGATTGACTCACAGTAAGTAACCTGCTGTATCATATGTTTTTCCTGGCTAATCCGTTGGATGAAGCAACTTTTTAATCGGGAAATTGAACTGAGACTAAAGCATGGGCCTTCAAAATGGTTTCTTGAGGCTAAGTACTTCAAACCCTAATTTGTCAGTGGACATTCTCGGTTCATCATGTGTTTGTAAAAGTTTATTCTTTTTTAAAGTGCGAATGTTATGCATGCAGGTGTCTTCTAATCTTCCTAATCATCTGTGTCAGGCAAGGAGGGTCCCTCCTTTCATAGTTGAGGGGCCTCTCTATTCCGCCAAGGAGTATTTCTTAATGCTTAATATTTTCCTTTTATGATTTATGTTATTGATTTTTGCTTTTGTATCACTAGGAGCAACTTTAACAATAGTCTCTTATCTTTTTCTGTTTTGTGTGAATTAGATTGTCAAGTTGTACGAGAGGTGTGTCATTGCTTGTGCCAATTATCCTGAGTACTGGATACGCTATGTTTTGTGTATGGAAGCCAGTGGAAGCATGGATCTTGCAAATAATGTGCTTGCTCGGGCAACCCAAGTATTTGTCAAGGTAACTTCTAAATATCGAAGTATTGATTTATGTTACTTCATGTTGCTATATCGTTAAGCTTTGAAATGAAAGAGTGATATCACTGTTGCATGCATTCTGATTCTCTGAAATTAGATTGGAGTCATTAAGCTCTTCATAATAATGCCATGGTCATTAACCTCTTAGTCATTAAGCTTTGTAATTCAAGAGAGATATCAGTGTCCTTTTAAAAAAAATGATCGAGATATGGCTTTAACTTGATTTTTTTACTTCTGTATTTTATCATTTTCGTTTTATTATAACAAATGATCTCATTGAAGAATGCAATTTTGAAGTTCGTTGGTAGTAAAAAAGTGCACTTTCTCTTGAATTTTTTGTTTTCCTTTCATGAGGGTTTTTTACTCTCTGAGCTCAGAAATGTGAATTTTTTGCATATAGCTTTGTCAAAGTCCAATTCTCCTAAATTTTGAAGTTTAGAAATGGTATTTAATCTATATGACTTCCTTTACGATAGAGCTCATTGGGGCTTGAAGTATGGGTCATGAATGCGTCGTCCTATAAGCCGATTTTACTTTATGTTCAAATACAAATTACTTGTTATGTATTGAGGTGATTATGATCTAATTCCTTACCCCTTTCTCATTGAAACTGTGTCAAAGACTAATTTTCCCTAGAACTTTATCCACTTACGTTGTAAGTGAATGCCCAAAGTGTTTGTGTGTGTTATTTATTTATTTATTTTTTATTTGAAACAATCTTTTGATGGCTTGTCAGTGAGAGATATTCATGCCGTGCATTTATAGGCCGTTGAAAAAATTTAGTGTTCAAGTTACACATTTTTTTCCCTGTGTTTAGTTAGCATGTTGTCAGATCATGCAGCTTACAGTCATATTCCATGTGTCTTGTGGGCATAGATAAAATACGTAAGATTTTCTGCAATTTAATCAATTTGTGTTGTTTGGAATAATGCAGAGACAACCTGAAATACATCTTTTTTGTGCTCGGTTTAAGGAGCAGTCTGGAGATGTAGCTGGTGCTAGAGCTGCCTATCAACTTGTGCATGCTGAAATTTCTCCTGGTCTTCTTGAAGCGATAATCAGGCATGCTAATATGGAATATCGACTGGTAGGATGACTTTCGGAAAGTGTGCTTTGATTGTGGCTTTTGGGCCGATTTGAGTTTTAATTGTTTACATGTTTTTCATTCCTTGGTACGCAGGGAAAGTTAGAGGATGCCTTCTCTTTATATGAACAAACCATTGCTATTGAGAAAGGAAAAGAACATTCACAAACATTGTCAATGTTGTTTGCTCAGTATTCTCGATTTGTTTATTTGGTAAGTGCAGTATTTTTATGTGCAATTTCTCTCCTGAATCTTCTTTCACATTTGATGCTTGTCTAAGATGAGATATTAGATATAGGCATTCTCATTTCTAATAATAATAATAATAATTTCTTGATTTTAAAGGGTGATCTACTGGTAGCTCCATTAATTGAAGTTAGTTGCTTTCTTGGTTAACTTGGCCACATTCATTACATGATAATGATCTTTGTGGCTTGTGTGCTGTCGCTAATAAATAAAGCATTGAAATTATTCTATTTAAAGATTCACAACTTCAAATTTAGGTTGATCAATTCCTTAATCAATTTTAGAAGTTCTGATTTTGTGCCCCATGTTACATAGCTTCAATTTCAAACCATGGGAATTGTATAGTTCTGGAAATTCTTCTGTCTCATTCTTGTCATTAGGCTTCTGGGAATGCAGAAAAGGCAAGACAGATTCTGGTCGAGGGGCTTGAGAATGTTCATATGTCAAAGCCATTACTTGAGGTCTGTCCTCACCTTCACTTTCCATGTAGCTCTAAATTAAATTGTATTATGCAGTTGGAGGTTTGTCTTGTATTTTCACATGGGCCATCATACTAATGAGATTCTTTGCGTACATGTTTCATGCAGGCTTTATTGCATTTTGAGGCTATTCAGCCCCCACCAAAGCGAGTTGATATAAACTATCTGGAGTCATTGGTTGTCAAATTTATAATGCCCAACCTGGAGAATCCTGGAGTAGCAAGTGCAGCTGAGCGTGAGGAACTTTCTAGCATTTTTCTGGAGGTAAAATGTTATGAGATGGACCTTCCAGAATATGTTATAAATCCTAGGGAAAATTGAGGAAGAAGATATCTTTTTTATCTTCTGTTTTCTCCTGTCTTTGGATAACTTTTCCATTGAAAGCTCTAAATGTTTTTTTTGTTACTGGATATTGGTTTTTAAGAGACCAGTGGGGTTGATTGATCTATGTGATTATGTAACTAACTCCACTCAGTGGCATAAGGCTTGTTGGATTTTGTAGAATGACAACTCTCTCACCTTTGGTGTACATATTTGTACAATAATTTCTCACGTGCCTTGCTACTAGGCTCAGTTACCTACTTTTACCAATTACCACGATGCTAAATTTATTGAACATGTTATGCTCTGCATGGGTCATCTAACTATTCAACTTGGCTCTTTGAAGTATGAACAGTGTTGCTGCGGTGGTTTACTTACAGTAGTACTGTAAGATGACATTGGCATGACCATCCGTCTTCATTATAATGAGGACCTTAATTATTATATGTTCTACTATATAGTCCACCTATTTGATTTTTTTTTTAGGTTACTATTTCAAATGTCATTGTATGTCTTTTGGGTTAGTTGTTAATTGGATTCTGTTTCTGTTTGTTAAAAGGCTTGTATGTGCTCTATTTTGCTCTTGTAATTTTGAACAACAACAACAACAACAACAACAACAACAATAATAATAATAATAATAATAATAATTGTACTATTATTAATCTTTTATGAATTCTGTTGATTTTCCAGTTTTTAAATCTCTTTGGAGATGTTCAATCTATCAAGAGGTGTGAGGATAGGCATGCCAAATTGTTCTTGCCACATAGGAGCATGTCTGAGTTGAAAAAGCGTCATGCGGAGGATCCTTTAGCTTCAGATAAAACAAAAGTAGCTAGATCATATTCTGGTCCGGCATCTGCTCAATCTGTGATGGGTGCATATCCGAGTGCGCAGAACCAGTGGACCAATTATGGTGCACAACCTCAAGCTTGGCCACCAGCCACACAAGCACATCAATGGACTGCTGGCTACACCCAGCAGGTAGATTATCTTTTCTTTTTTATTTGCTACAATGCTCTGCCCAAATGGGGGTTGTTTATATGACCTACTGACCTGGGAGAAACTGAAAATTAATGTCAACCACTTCTGTTGTTATACTTACTAAAATCAATTAGAAGTGTTCAGGAGAATGGATCATCTCTTGTGAAAATTGCGCATGACTGTCATGTGCAAAACACCATTATTATGTTAGCTTAAAAAGGTCAAAGTTAAAAAAGATAAAAATTCAATGTTGAAGATGTGTATATGACAAGGTCTTCAATTTTTTCGTGGGAGGATCTTGTCCCAGTGGAAAGCCAGTAGGAGAATAAACTCAATGTTGTGGAAATGAGGATGCTGCGTTGGATGAGTGGACACACTAGACACGATAGGATTAGAAATGATTGCATTAGGGAGAAGGTTGGGGTAGCACCTAAGTAGAAAAGATGGTAGAATTCCGTCTAAGGTGGTTTGTACATGTGATGAGAAGACTAATAGAAGCCCCAGTAAAGACAGTAGATCAAATGGTGAGTAACTCATTAGCTAGAGGTAGAGGGAGACCTAAAAAAACTATAGAGGGTTATAAAAGATTTAGAGGTTAATGATCTGCATGAAAACATGGTCATTGATAGGGTACTATGACGTCGCTTGATTCATGTAGCCAACCTCACGTATTGGGATAAGGCTCAGTTGTTGAAGATGATCCTCTCCCAGTGGATGGGACATGTGTTGCGACACAGCTCCATCAAGCCACTGCACTAGAAAGCAACAGTTACTACAATTGAATTAGCATTTCTGCAGCCTCTTCACTCATGTTGCAATGGGTTGACTACCCCTTTAATTAAGTCATGTCTTTATGATTTTGTTATGATTTTGGACAACCTTTCAACAATCGGCTTATGGTGGACCCCACACCTTTTTGGTGTAGTTGTCTAAAATGGTTGTCATAATATCATTTTTCTAATTTCAATGTGGTGAATTGACACCATAGAAGACTGCTTCGTGCATCTTTATCTACCTGAAAATTATGTCATGAATGTGCTTCATTGTACTGATTTACAAGTACTGAAATGTCTTGTCTGTATTTTCATGTCTGTAGTTTGGAGCATAACGATTCTATTATGACACTTTGTTCATCTTTTTATGTGAATGTATGGAACGATTGAGATCTTACTTTTTAATTCATTATTTAATGGTTCTTTAGCTGCACCTCTGCAATTGTGTAGCAGTCAATTGTTGTCACGGTAGTTTTTTCATGGGAGCAAGGGTCTGTGCTCCATGAGGTTTCTAATTTTCTATCTTTGTTTTGAACTGATTTATTCCTATCTGATGTAGGCTTCATATGGGGCTTATGCTGGATATGGAGGCAACTATGCGAATCCACAGGTGCCTGCATCAGTCCCACAAACTACTGCATACGGTGCCTATCCTCCAGCATATCCTGTACAGGTACAATCCAGTTTCAGCGTTTGTTATTGTTCAACAATTTCTTTTCACGAACCTGGGGGCACCTTGTGTCTGGTCTTCCATTTGTGGTTTGAGTCGAATTTATTGGAGCAGTTTTACTTGCCCGATTACTAATGTCCAGCGTTAATTTCTCAGTTCATATAAAGCTGGACCATGTCATTTTCTCATCTCTGTACATTTGCCCAAGCCATAGATTACGAATAGTAATTAATATTGATTATTTTGTCTGAATTTCAGCCTGCGGCCCTTCCTCAACAAAATTATGCACAACCTGCTGCTGCTCCGGTGCAGCAACCTGCTGCAGTTCCTCAGGCCTATTACGGGAATTATTACTGAGCTGAACTGTAAATGAGATGCCTACTGTTTGTGCTTACTGTAATTTTGCTTTTTGTCTTCATGTTATAGGTAGATATTAGGGAATTTGGAGCATAGATGTAGTGTTGAGCTTGAGTTATGCCCACTGAAGATAGAAAAATCATTTTGATCGACTCGCAATTATATATGACACCATCTATTGCGTAAAACATTTTCTTTTCACCGATTAACACTAGTGATTTGCATTTTGCGAAATTAAGTCGAAATCAATGGTGAAGGATTGAACACCTTGACAACTGGATGCCGTAAGACTTTTTTCTGATGTGTAAAATACGTAAAAAGTAAAAGGGCTTTTAGGTGCTAGCAAAGTCCATTAGAACGACTTTGGTTAATTATGAAAAATATCAGTCCTTACTAAATTTGGTTAACATGGCGATCAATGTATTCTTTAGGACGAAATGCCAGTCAACTTTCTCTACCGTTTATCATTTTTGTAGGCGGAAGGAGGTTTGTTAAAGTCAGGTTTGTTTAATAATAATATGTGGACTGTCTCGTTAGTATAAATCTATACTAATTATTTTTAGGAAAAATATTCACATTTTTATTTAATTTGAGAATGTGATAAAATGAATGTAACGAAGCTACGAATCTTGTTCTATTATAATAGAGGTTGCTATACACTGCTGAGCTTCATCCAATCATGAGGTGATGTAGGAGTTTGTATTTTACTCATTCCTGATTTGTTCGGCTGGCATCGGAAAATGTATGCTGTCTCGATAGAAATAGTAATTTCTCCGCCTTTGTTAATTGGGATTTTGCAATTCATTATTGCATGGTCTATATTTACTGTTTTGACTAATTATTCGTTACTCTTTTGACTCTTGGCTTATTCGTTAATCTGTTGACCTAAAATGTATAACTTCTTGAATCTTGGTACGTGCAATTAACACCCAAAACAAGAGATTCTACCTGCAATATATCTTTTCTTAAATAATATATTTCCAGACATTGAATTGCCCTAGCTTTTTTCCAAAAATAGCCTCCAAAACCCTCGCAGAAACTGTAACGTCTCATACTTTTGGTTAAATATGGGGCTGTCAGGATAAAAAAAGGGTAAACTAGAGTTGTTTGGAGGCCAAAATTTCCATAAAGAATAAGAAACTCAGGCCATAAGTTGCAACGTTTGTTAATGAGGTACGCACACGATTGCGTGTTTAATCCCAATTAATCCAACGGCGTTTGTGTCGTGAATCGCGACGATGATAACGAACTCCTTGTACACTCAATCTGGAAAAAAAAAATGAAGAATAGAAAAAACTATAATTAAGTGCAACTGCAGATTTACCCTTAGTCAAAACCAGCTCTACGCACTAAATAAATCCCAGCCGTTGATACCAACTTTGTCACTGAGACCTAATCCAACGGCCAAGATTCCATTCGGAAACCCCTCGGCGATAGAATATAAAGAGAAGGGAATCTCACACGACTCCACTCACTCTCTCTCGCGCAGCACCCGCCCTCCACTTCAATTCTGCGATCTGTTTTATATTCCACATTTCCACCCCCCTCCCCCTTTTCTTCTCTTTCGTTCCTTCGTCTCCACCATTTCTCTCTCTCTCTCTCTCTCTATCCAAATCTCTTTTTCTCTCTCTCTCTCTCTCTCTCTCTCTCTCTCTCT